>VVHJ01055312.1:0-17586 GCA_015107715.1 Tylochromis polylepis
TTGGTGGTGTACCTGGGGCTTCTGTTTAGGACTATGCTTCCTCCTCACCGTCACCCAGCCGCCCTCTTTCCCCAGCTGCTTGGGGTCTGCCGGGGAACAGCTAGCGGGGCCTACACTATCTTCGGCTGCACCAGCTACAGGGGCCTGACTAGCTACGGGTGAATGAAGGGTGCGAAGCCAAGTCTCCAATTCAGTAATCCTGGCCTCCAGAGCTGCAAATATGCTACATTTGTTACAAGTATCATTACTGCTAAAGGAGGCCGAGGAGTAACTAAACATCTGACACAAAGAGCAGGAAAGTGCAGGAGGGACAGGTGAAGAAGCCATGTTGCTAGCGAGTTGGCTACGAGCTAAGCTAAGCTAGCGAAACAGTACAGACACAGTGAGTGAAAACTTTGGCTATAAATTAGGTAGTGACTACACAGAAAGTGTGCTTCGAATGAAGCACGTGAAGATTACACTATAAAAAAGAATGTATCTGAAAGTTTTTAATTAAATTGCTAAGCAGGTAAGCTACTCAAAAACACCACTGTGTTTGAGCAGGAACAGGAAGTGATACTCTACTGCAGAGAGAGCGAAAACGAAGTGACAGCGCCACCAAGAGGATCCAGCCAGAAGTGTCCAGTAACACGCACACAATCAGACAAAGGGATTTAAATTAAAACATTACAGTCAATGAGCTGCTCTGACCCGTCATTTATATTTATGGATTCTTTGTTTAGGTTTATTTGCCTGACAACTGAATTGAGTAAAACTGGAACAGAAACTCAATAAAAGATTTCGATTTTTTTGTTTTTGGTTTGGTGGAATTTAAGATATTTGCACATATTTGCATATTTTGTGGTCACTTTAGATTTTAGCTGTGAAATATTGTTCTCTATTTTGGCTGTGCTACGTATTTATCCACTTTGTTGCTATGAAAATTGTTTTTCTTGGTCTAATATCACACTTAAACTGTTTTTTAAATGAAATTGTTACATTGCCAAGAAATTTTTCATTGTTGTTTCTGCAGAGATCCAAGTCAAGTCTGCCTTCTCCAGCAAAGAGTCAATCCAAAAGGAGGTGAAAGCTACTCTCTCTCAGAAAGCCACTCTCAGCTGTGAGGTATCTGATATCAAAACAGAGGTAAAATGGTACAAGGATGGCAAGCTTCTGACTACCAGCAAGACAGTTCATGTCGAGTCAAAAGGCAGAAGTCGGCAGCTGGTGATCAACAGTGTGGATAAGAAGGATGCTGGGGAGTACATCTGTGAGGCTGGGTCTGAGAAGCTGCCCTTTAAGATACATGTGTTAGGTAAGCTCAATAAGTTGCCCTACTACTTTCCTACTGTATGCCAATGTGCATTGAAATAGTCTTGGTGTGTAGTATTTCTGCCAGATTGCCTTGTTTGTATCCAGTAAGTCGAGTCATAGTTGCTTTAAGTTTTTTGCATGTCAGATTGATTGATGTTTATTTTTATTTTTTTCCATTTGCTGGTCAGATGCCCCAGCTGGCTTCTCTAACAAGGAGTCAGTCCAGAAGGAAGTGAAAACTTATCTCTCACAGAGAGCCACGCTTAGTTGTGAGGTTTCAGATTCCAAGACAGAGGTAAAATGGTACAAGGATGGCAAGTTGCTGACTTCCAGCAAAGGAGTCTGCATGGAGTCTAAGGGCAAAACTCGTGAACTGGTGATAGAAAAAGTGGAGAAAAAGGATGCTGGAGAATATACTTGCGAGGCTGGAACAGAGAAGCTGGTATTTAAGTTGCAGCTAACAGGTAAATTTATTTTAAATATAACACATGTTGCCAGTGGATTACCTCTTATTTGTACAAAGTACTGAAAAGAAGTTCTTCTTTCTAGATTTAGCCATCAAGTTCCAGAAGAAATCTGTCAAGGACACATGTGTGGTTCAAGCAAGTGAAAGCATTGTTTTATCCACTGAGCTGACCACAGAGGGTGGTAGTGTGAGATGGTTTAGAGATGGCGTGGAGCTCAAGGAGAGCAGCAAGTGTGAAATGAAAAAAGAGGGCCTTTCTCGTACTCTGATAGTGAAATCCGCAGAAATGAAAGACAGTGGAACATATTGTTGTCAAACTGCGGATGATAAACTGGAGTTCAAAGTTCAAGTTAAAGGCAGGTCATAGAAAAGTCTTAAACACAACTCTCATGCATCTGCAGATGCCAGATTTTTCTTTGAGCTTTTCCCTCTCATGCTTTCTTCTCAGATTCAACTTTGAAGTTTGTTCTCCCTTTGAAACCTGCTACAGTGGAACTGGGAGGTACACTTAGCCTGATTTGCGAACTAAATCAAGCTTCAGGGGATGTTGTATGGCACCATAATGGCCGTGAGATTAAACCTGGAGGCAGGTTCTGCGTCAAAACAGATGGTGCTAAGCGAATTCTCACTGTGACTGGCATGACTAAAGAAGATGAAGGAGAATACAGCTGTGAATGTAGAAATGACAAGACATCTACTAAAGTCTCCTCTAAAGGTAATTAGCCAGTTTAACTTTTAAAAAATCCAGGATGGAAACCATTTCTTTTATATGATTATGCTTTATTCCTTTCAGCACCAAGATTAGTGAGGCTGATCACCAAACTGAACAACGTGGTTGCAACAGAGGGAAAAGATGCCATTTTCAAGTGTGCCGTCAGCCCAGCAGACGTCAGCGTTAGATGGTTCCACAACAGTATCCCCATCATTGCTGGGCAGAAGTATAAGCTTGAGCAAGGTGGTGGCAGCCACTCTCTTACTATCACCTCAGTCACTCAAAAAGATGCAGGAGAGATAAGTGTTGATGCAGAAGGCAAAAGCTGCAAAGCTACCCTAAAAGTGCAACGTAAGAGAATAGTGGGAATATATTGTTTAACTGTTTATATAAATGAACACATTCTTCCGTCAAACATTCTTTGTGTCCCTTCCAGATGAACCTGTGACTTTTAAGAAAAAGCTAGAAAACCTGATGGTGGAGGAGCAAAGCGAAGTTAGGATGGAAGTGGAGCTCAGTAAGGCATCGGATGAAGTCAGGTGGATGAAGAACAGTGTAGTGCTACAACCTGCAGGAAACGTGGAGATTCAGGTAGAGGGAGCTAAGCAGATTCTGGTCTTCAAGAGTGTGACTTATGCTGACCGTGGCATCTACTCCTGTGAAACTCTGGATGACAAGACCCAAGCCAAGCTCAGTGTGGAGAGTAAGACTGATCAAAATTAATGTTTTAAATACAGAATATGATGTGCATATCATACTAGAGATAACGTAAGAAGAAGAATGTCATTCTCATGGAATGAAAAGTCTGATTTACGCCTTTTATCACAAAATCACTCCTACATGTTAACACTCGTTTCCTTTTCCCTTCAGTGAAGAAGATCCAGGTAATAAAGGGTCTAACAGAAACCAAGGCACGTGAAACAGAGACAGTAACACTTGAGGTAGAACTCAGTCAGGCCAATGTTGAAGGCTCTTGGAACAGAGACAGGGTCAAATTAAAGTCAGGGCAAAAGTGCCATATCACAGCTCTGGGAAAGAAGCACATCCTGACGTTGTCCAGTCTCAAGCAGGAGGATGCAGGCATGATTTCCTTCCAGGCAGAGGGAGTGCATACTTCGGCTAAACTGATCGTCACAGGTAACGGTGGGCTCATGTTAGTCCTGATAAGCTCTAGGTTTCCTAAAAAAGTCCAGTCTAAAAAGAAAAGTCTAATGTGCTGATTCTACAGAATCTCCTGCTATGATCTCCAAACCTATTATGGATATGAGTGTTCCTGAGAAGGAGAAGGTTACGTTTGAATGTGAAGTCTCCAGAGCGAATGCAGATGTTAGATGGTTCAAGGTGAGAAATTATTACTGTCTGCTGATTTAAAAGTGTCCAATACATATGTAACATTTTGAATAACACTGAATCTGCAGGATGAGGTGGAACTAAAACCGGGAAAGAACTTTGCTATTCATTCATTGGGCCAAAAGCGCACTTTGGCCATCAACAAATGCTCCCCTGAAGATGGAGGCACGTACATCTGCCGTACTACTGATGATAACACCTCCGCCAAGCTTACTGTTCATGGTAATTACTAGTCATGCTACAAAGTAAGGAAATCAGTAAGGTACAATTAATCTAGGTTCAGTAAAGTTTTCTGTACTTGGCTTCTTTTTCCTGCAGCCAGAGATATCAAGATCATTAAGAAGCTGGAAAATTTGGAGGTAATGGAGAAGGAGAGTGCTAAATTTGTCTGTGAAATCTCACACGATGAAGTGGAGTGCCAGTGGTACAAAGGAAACACAAAACTCAAAGTCACTGACAACATAAAGATGAGACAAGAGGGTAAGGCCTCAAGAAATTAGAAGACCATTTTAATTAAGCTAAGCATGTAATGCTACAGGATTTGCCTTAATAAAGATTAGGAATAATAAGGATGTTTTCAAGATGATGTCTATTTCTAATTCCAGGCAGAGCTTATGTGCTGCTTTTCAAGTCTGTTACCCCAGAAGATATGGGTGAAATTAAATTTA
Organism: Tylochromis polylepis; assembly: GCA_015107715.1. NCBI lineage: Eukaryota > Metazoa > Chordata > Actinopteri > Cichliformes > Cichlidae > Tylochromis > Tylochromis polylepis. Next base: position 4,490 of record VVHJ01055312.1, read on the forward strand.
CAGCTGAGAAAGCATCTTCAACTGCTAAACTTAAAGTGAAAGGTAAACGAATGTGTGTTCTGTGCACTAAAATCACATAACACTGAATGCATGGTTGCATGGTAATAGCTAATCAGTCCTTTGCTGTTACACACCGCGATGTTCAGTGTGGTTGCAAATGGATTATTTCTTCTCACTGTGTTAAGAGCTCTTAGAAAATTGCAAACAATAAAACACACATTTACATTTGATGAACAGCTTGACTTCTGTTAGTCGGTTATTCTCCCAGAATGCGTCCTCATCATTTACTGATACAAACAATAAAACTTGAGGAAATATCTTTCTTGCAGAGTTACCACATTGTGCCATTCTGCATATATTTATTCTTTATATTGGTAAGATATAAAATCCATTTGCAACTTCACATTCACATTGTCACTCCTCATTGAAGCTTGATGGCAAAATGAGCACTCAACAACAACACAGCTTTACAGTTTTATGATTTTATTCCAGAGGAAAAGCATTCTTTTTGTTTTTGTTTTTAATGTGTGATGGCTTAATGAAGATTGCATCTGAAAATCTCCAAAATACAAGGATGTGATTTAATTGTGAAACAGATTTAGTCTGTTGTTATGTGATTTCTAGGCAACATATTTTGTATATTCTTTCTATTTGCTTTAGCATTCGCAAAACATGTTGGATCTCAATGCAAGCATTAATATATCATCAAAAGCATTAATATGCCATACTATTCATATACCATCTGAAATTACTTTAACTTATGCATAGACACTGGCAAAAACCTTTGCAGTAATGTCCCTTTGTGGCACACGTAATAGTTTTCATTGATGAAGTGTTATTGTTACTGTAGAGCTGCCTGTGAAGTTTGTGAAGCGACTCAGGGATAAGATAGCAATGTATAAGCATCGTGGTCATCTTGAATGCCAAGTGTCACGTGCCAGTGCAAAGGTGAAGTGGTTCAAGAACAAGACGGAGATCAAACCCAGCAAGAAGTACGAGATCAAAAGCGAAGACCTGTACCGAAAGCTCACCGTTAATGATGTGGACTCTGGGGATGAAGACACGTATACCTGTGATGCCACTGATGACAAGACATCCTGTAAACTTCTTGTGGAAGGTAAAACAGTGGATGGTGACAATAGCTCATTTTAAACTCATTGCCACTGTAGATGTAAATACTTTCTCATTATATCCTCAGAAAACAAGCCATCAGTGTCCAATTCAATGAGGTGTTTGCCAATCTGAAATAGTGTACTAATGGGAAATATGTGTATAATAGGTTGTTAATATGTTATCTCTCAGCATTTCTGTAACAAGCCTGACCTACTAAATTAATTAACACTGAAGTTGAAATTTTAAGATTTTTGTGAATCTAAATGAGTAACTAAACTTTAGTGCTGTTTTTAGTTTTGCTGATGTGTTGATGTTTTATGTTGGGAATTTTCTGGCATTACAGAAGAAAAGGCCTTTTTGCATGTACCACAGTGTGGGGTACAGTGTAGAAATCCACAGGATGTTAACTGTCCTTTGCATTGCTCTGGATAAATGAAGGTCTTATACTTAAATACAGTTATTCTGCATATGATGTGTGGTGTTTCCACACATCCTATAAAGTAAGATTTATAATTCCAAACCCATTTCTGATAGTCAGTAATGATAATCGTTGCATGCAACATTAGAAAAATAAATCCCTTATATGAGCTATAGCTCTAAAAGTTCACATGTGGACTTAGATTAAATGTGTGCAAGCATATAAGCAGTTATATGTGTAAGGTCATTAAACTATCCTATCATATTTGATTATTTACACATGCTAAAGGATCATGCAGATGGTTGTTCATATTTTATCTGGTCAAATAAACAATCTGTAGGGCTAGATCAATAAATCATTCAGGTAAATAGATCAGATAGCGTTACGAGAACATGCTATAAACAAATAGTTTCTGTGGAGAATACTGATGAAGTTATATTTTACCACATGAACCGCTTCTCTCAATGTGTAATTAAAAAAAACAAACAAGCAATAAAAAAATAAAAATCTGAGGGATCTCTATCGAAATTGTTTGTTTACATTTTGTTTAAACTCTCAAATATAATTATCAACCTTAAATTCCATCAACCCTGAAGCTACACTTGATAAGTGTGGCCTCAGGGTTGGCCTCAACCTTTAGTTCATTTCATTTACACACACAGCCCACTTTGATTTTGTGTGGGCTGGACCACTGAAACTCCCCCTTCTGTCGCTGTACAGAACATTAACTACAAATTGAATCAATGAGATAATCTTAATAAAAGAAAAAGAAGCACAATTTCAACAGTAGGTCTCAGTTTTTCTACATGATACAGAAATGCTGTTGTTGTAAATGAAATAAATCTGTCAGCATAACTCTTTGGTCTTAAAATTGTAAGTAAATGTGTAAAATTACAGAATTTCTATTGTTTAATTACTTTGTTGTAGTATGAATCGCCATCAGGGAGGTCTTTGTCGTTAGGAAACACTGTAAAACATGTGAAAATACAATCCTCCTTCACATTTTCCAAAGTTAAACAACGGGCCGGATTGGAGGCTTCGCCGTGCTGATTCTGGCCCCCGGGCTTTATGTTTGAAACCCCCGCTTTAGTTCTTGTAAAATGACTTTCATGGTCATGCAAAAAATGGATGCCATTTCTTTATTTCTGGGAAACAATGTAAAGTATTTGCAGTTTGATATGATGAATTCTTTTCACTGACTTTTAACTAAACCATTCTCTTTTTATGATCCCTCTAGAGCAGTCCATCAGTATAGTGCGGGAACTTTGTCCAGTAGAAGTCACAGAACCCTTTGCAGCTGTTTTTGAAGTGGAAATCAGTATGGAACTAGTGAAACCTCCTGTATGGACTTTGAATGGAGTTGCTCTGCAGGAGGGGCCTGATATCGAAATGGAGAAAGAAGGCACGATGCACCGTCTCACTTTCAAAAAGACTAAAGCATCAATGACGGGAACTGTTCAGTTTACAGCTGGGAAGAGCAAATCTTTAGCCCAGCTCACAGTTAAAGGTAAAAGTTTTTAGCGTTATGTTAACGCAGAAAATTCTGTATGTATACACAGAAAACTTTGATTATATTTGAGCTGAGTCTAATCAGGCATTGTTGCTCACATTCAGAGCGCCCACTTGAGATTGCAGAAGCCATTAAAGATGTTAAGGCGAAGGAGAAAAGCTCAGCCATACTCAGCTGCAAGTTCTCTGCTCCACCCAAAGAGGTTAATTGGTTCAAAGGTCGGGTACCTCTGGCAGCATCAGACAAGTACAACATCAAGCAAGATGGTACACGTGCCCAAATTACCATTCACAGGCTCACTGAGGAGGACCGTGGAGAGTACCGCTGTCAGTCTGGACCTGCTGAGACCAAAGGCACACTTACCGTTGAAGGTACGATTTCCAACTTTGAATTGTCAAAAGAGTGTATTTAAAATATGGATGAAGCCACCATGACGTCAGCCACTGATTAGTGTCCCATTGTGAAGCCTCGAGCTCAGTGTCTTCACCATCACCATCCATTTTGGTTCTTTGAAACCAGATGTGAGAATCTGACTGAGAAACCGAGGACACTGCACGCTCTTTGGCTAAAGATTTTCAATAATAGTTGATATTGATATTAGTGTCATTCTAATATCATTCTCAACAGACTTCTATCCAACCAGAAGTCTCTTTGCAACCAATAAAAAGAATGCAGCACTTCCACGTTTGCTTTTTATTTCAGACCGAGCTACATCCATCTTTTATACAGTCTATTTGAATGCCACAGAGTTCTCTTAGCATAAACCATAACATAAAGCAATTGTTTTGGAATATTTTGTGATTGCTCTTCAAACTGAAACTGCTGTCCTGACTCGTCTGCCTAGTGCGTGAAATCCAAATCACAAAGCACTTGGTCAATACAGAAGTTGATGAAGACAGCGATGCGGTATTCACCTGTGAGATTAACTACGCTGATGAAGAAGCTCAGTGGCTTCTGAATGACAAGGTGCTCTTCACAAATGAGGTTAACACCATCGCTCATGAGGGAAAGGTTCACAAGCTGACACTGAAGAACTTGGCACCTCAAGATGGAGGAACAATCACCTTTCAAGTCCGTAAGGTCAAAGAGTCTGTAGTGCTCAAGGTTAAAGGTGAGAACATTAGATGCAGTTCCACAGTTATTTGATATTTCACAAATGAGGCTTTTATTTATCCCTCAATCATTGTTTTACTTTCTGCAGAGAAGCGCGCTGTGTTCCTCAAGTCACTAGATGATGTTATTGGAGAAGAGAAAGGCATGATCACTCTGGCGTGTGAGGCATCCAAGCCGAGAGTTTCCCCCATTTGGAGAAAAGAGGGTAAAGTCTTAAAAGCTGGGCCAAAATATGAGCTCCTTCACACAGGCAAGTCTTTGGGCCTGATCATCAAGGATGTCACCAAAGATGATGCTGGGGAGTACAGCTGTGACCTTGGCACTGAGCTATCCAAGGCAAAGGTTACTGTCAGAGGTGTGTGTTTTTTCTATAATTGTGTATATTTATTTGTTCACGCTGCTTTTCATATATACAGTTAACTAATACACAATATGGTTTCTATCCTAGAAATTGGTATTGGAATAACTAAATGGCTGAAATCAGTTGAAGTGAATGAGGGAGAGACATGCAGCTTTGAGTGCATCCTGTCTCGGGAGAGCACAGATGAGTGCTCCTGGACTGTCAATGGCCAAGCTGTTACAAACAGAGGCCGCTTTAGCATCTCCACCAAAGGACGCAAATACCTGCTTGCTATTAAAGATGTCTCCCCTGCTGATGCTGGTGAGGTAGTCTTCAGTATGAAAGACTTGAGCTCCAAAGCAACATTAACAGTTGAAGGTAAGCTTGATATCAGTCTTTAAGAGGCTTTGGCAATCATTAAAATCATAAAATAAACCTTTTATCCTCTTATGTTGCAGGTAAAGCTTCATCTGTATCAAAAGGACTGCAGAATATTTGTGTCATTCAAGGGGAAGATGCTGTTTTTACTTGTGAGGTGACACAGGCTAGTTTTGCTGTAAAGTGGGCCAAAGATGGTAAAGCCATCAAAAAGAGCCAGAAATATGAGCTCAGCCAGCAAGATAGAGTCATGAAACTGACCGTCCATAATGTGTCTGCTCAAGACTCTGGAGAGTACAGCTGTGAAGTTATTGGAGGTGCAACCACCAGAGCCAAGCTAGAAATCAAGGGTAAGACTCTAAGAAAACTCAAAAATTGTCTTGGTCTAATTTCACATTTCAGCTTTGGTGGGATACAATTGTTCTACTTTTTGTTTTGATTTTCCACACATAAGAAAATAAACAAGCACCACCTACATACACAAAGTATACACAAAGGTGCGTGTGGGTCAGTCCTCCTGGAGGCAGCACTTAGTGGTGGATTTTATGCTAGCTGGCAAGAGGACCTTTAAAAGATATTTGTAATGTGATTTAATTCATATGGAAAATGTCCAAGGGAAAGGCATGCAAAATTAAAATGACAGTTGTATTCATATAGCACATTTCTTTACATGAAAACTTAATGTGCTTAATGCAGAAAATCAATCTACATTTTCTCCAGCATGCCAGCTCAGTTCCAATTAATGTAGGTTACAGTTTAGGAGTAACAAAGAAACGTATAGGTGCAGGTAACATAATTAGTAACAATAACAATAATTAGTAATAAGTCTTAATAAGGTGATGTATTTGCTAGATATAGAATATGTTCTGGGGTAATTTTTTAAAATTAAATTATAGATTAGTGCTGTAGTTTCATACTGTGGCAAAAATTGTCACAATGAAGTTTTCTTTTTGCAGAGCCAATCCATAAATTCACCAAAGTGCTAAAGGACAGTGAAACAGATGAGAAGGGCTCTGTGACCCTGCAGTGTGCGACGGCACAAATCCCATCCACGGTTGTGTGGCTTAAAGGTCACACAGAGCTCAAGGCTGGAGGGCGATATGAGATGTCTCAGAAAGATGGCATCTTAACTCTCACCATCAAACAACTGGAGGAGAATGATACTGATATCTACACTTGTGACGTGGGCACTGCCAAGAGCATGGCCAAGGTGACCGTTAAAGGTGAGAACTTAAGCATGAATGAAGGTGAGACAACATTTTGTTCTTACTTACATCTTACTACACTGCAGAAAGGTTTGAGCTAAGTTTTCTTTTAATCTTGAGATTATTTTTTTCTATAAATTGAATGCAAAAATCACAATGTTACATGTATGTTCTCAAAAGATATGGACAGTCATAATTACATTTGCCCTTGGAAGTTCACTCTAGGATAATTTGATGCCTCATTTCAGTCACTCAGGAGGAGTCGCTGGAGATCAGAGCACATATGCAAACAGCTTTGGTGCCAAACCAGTTGATACCATCCAAGGCATTTACAAGCTTGGGGATTTTTATGTTTTTGAAACTGCTGTGGATTTATATAGTTCTATTATGTTTTTCTTGCAGTTTTCAGTCATTTGCAGTATTTAGGTTACTGCAAGGAATGCTTTGCTTTTGTGTTAAGTGGCATTTATATCTTTGTCTGGTGTATGTGTGTTTGAGGTATTGTCTGTACATCCACAAACTGTGAATGACATTCATTAGCATGCATTTATGTTTCTGAGTGACTAGTGCCCAGATACACTGGATTGTTGTTCTTTGCATTTAAGAATTTTTTTTTTTTTTTTTTAGTGCAGTTAAGTTTGGGTTTTGCTCCTAGATTTAGTCCACTGTTCAAAATCAGCTGCACTGTTCCAAAGACTAATGTTAGACAACTGGAGGACCTCAACTCCATCTGCCGTTCTGGCTTCCTGTTATTCATTCTTCTTTGCAACCCAACAAAACTCAAAGTAATTTTCCATTTTATTTTAGCCCTGCCCGCCACTTTTATTGAGAAGCTCAAAAACCAGGAGAAAAAAGAAGGGGAGAGTGTGACACTTTGCTGTGAGCTATCAAAACCTACTTCTGTTGTTCAGTGGAAAAAAGACTCTGAAATTCTCAAACTAGGAGAGAAGTATGACATGAAGCAGGCAGAGGGCTCTTGTATACTTCAGATTATGAATTTGAAGATAGAAGATAGTGGAGCGTATACATGCGTATGCGGGGACGAGAAGACATCTGCAGCCTTGAAAGTCACTGGTATGGATTCACAATGTCTTTTCCAGCACAGTTTTGGAAAAATTTGTATGCGAATTTTCAAAAAGATACACTTCTGTGGCCTTGTTAAAAAATGTTCTTAAACTGTTTATATGACTTAATTGTGATGAGTAATGAAAACATGCTTGTGCAGCATTGCCACCAAACTTCAAACAGAAGCTGGAGAGCCAGCAGGCTGAGGAGGGAGCTGACATTATTCTGCGCTGTGAGCTCTCTAAAGCTGGAGCCCCAGTAGAGTGGAAGAAGGGAACGCAGGTCCTGAAGTCTGGAGAAAAGTACCAGATGAAGCAGAAGGCCTCTGTGAATGAACTCGTGATTAACAAGGTGGTGCCTGAAGACAGTGGAGACTACAGCTGTGTGTGTGGAGACCAGAAGACCACAGCTAGCCTTAGCATAAAGGGTAAGAGAAGATGTATTTCTTTTTAAATTTCAAACTGTTACTGTTTGTCTTTTGTTTTCTATGTTTTAAACCACTTTTGTCCCCCCCGAAAATATATGTCATGTTGTGGGATACAACTTACTGTTAATAAACTAATACATGCTCAGCCCAACCAGCCACCTTCAAACTGAAGTTGGAAAGCCTGGAGGCTGAGGAGGGAGGCACTGTTACTTTGCGCTGTGAGCTTTCTAAAGCTGGAGCCCCAGTAGAGTGGAAGAAGGGAACGCAGGTCCTGAAGTCTGGAGAAAAGTACCAGATGAAGCAGAAGGCCTCCGTGAATGAACTCTTGATAGAAAAAGTGGTGCCCGAAGACAGTGGAGACTACAGCTGTGTGTGTGGAGACCAGAAGACCACAGCTAGCCTCAAGATCAAGGGTAGGATCTGTGATTTAAATCTGCTAGAGTATATCAAAATTTTCTTTGTAATACAGTAACAGTTTTCACCTTTTGATTTTTCAGACTTTGTAATTTTTTTGTCACTACACCCGTTGTGTTTACATTTAATTGCAATGATCATGACTGGATTAAACTGCATGGATGATTGTGTTATATTTTACTGATTTCGTCTAGACTGAAGCGCTTATATTGTGACACTTGCTTCTGCTTTGACATTTCTCTGACTGTCTGTTTATTTAGTTGTTCTGTTTCTGATGGATAATGAAATGTCATTCTTGTGGGTGTTACACTGTTCTCACATTTTAGTGCCAGTCTTCGCCTGTATTGCTTTTCTGCAGTGTTCCTGCGTTTTGACAGTTTGACTTTTCTTGAAGATTTCACGTCACTGTCCAGATTTTTCCCCACTGAGCATTTGAAATTACCAAACAGAATGGCTTCTTCTTTTTCACTTCAGCTGTTTTAGGCAGCTTTACTTGTTGCTGCATTTTTGTGTGTTTTGGTTGTTTTCATTGGTGGTAGTCTTGGCACTGGATCTTACATTTATGTTGGTCTATAAACCTCATCTGATCTGCTCTGTCATGTTATATTGCAGTTACTGGCTCTGTTTTATGGGGTCTAATCATTCCTGAAACTCCCTTTTTTCAGATGATAGTTTTCAATTGATATATTGGTGAAGTACAGCAATCTAAATTAAAATTATTTCCTCTCAGCTGTGAAGCTGGCAGCTCCTCCTTCAGCTGCTACAGAATCTAAGAGGCAGGAGACCAAAGAAAAAGGTATGAAAGGATGATGGTGATGTAATAACATAACTGTCAGTGTTATGTTGCCCTGTTCAGCTTGATAATGGCCTCTGTGCTGTCATCTGCAATCCTCCTTTAAATTGTACCTGTGGTCTGTAAAATTTGTCAGTATGCTGTTTCCTGTATTTTGGCTGTATCGAATATTCCTTCTGTCTTACAGTTGTGTATTTATGTCTCTTTCCCTTAATGCTACAATGTGTAATATTTCTATATCTATATAATATTTGTATTTCAGAATCTCTGTCTATAGCTGCTAAAGGCAAGCACAAGAAACAAGAGATAAATGAGATGGTAGAAGGTAATTTTCAATAGTCTCGGCTTGTTTGTTGGTTTATCCTGTTTTCATTGTGCCTTTGCAATGATGTTGAAAGGAGTCACAAATTAAGTAAATGAAGCCATTAAGGACTTTGTACCTCTGTGTTTGGCTGCTGACCTTTGCCAAAGAGAGAAAGTTGTTGGGTCATGACTTGGCTTAAATTGTCTTGTTGCTTTCTGGCATAATTTCTATTTAGTTTGCTTTGTTTTTTGTGGGACTGCTGGAAGATTTGCTGTTGGAAAACCATTGTTGATTTGCACTTACTGATTAAATGTTTTGATATTTGTCATGTTCTTGTGGTTTGCGCTACCGTTGCAGGAAAAAAAAAAGGGCAATATTTTCAGTCTCCACATCTGTGGATTTGTGTGCTCACTAGATTATTTTGTTGCATGGAGGCTGACTTAGTATGAAGATATGAAGCTGTCTTTGATTCCATCAGCTGTTTGTGTTTTTGCTCTTGATGAGACTTGAATTACATGTATCTGCTGCTTTATTATGGCAAATTCAAATTATGGGACCAATGTTGTGTTCAATCGTTTTAGCGGTGACATTGACAACAACTGAACAAACTCCTAAACAGGATTTTCAGGGACGTTCAAGAGAGCTTAAAGTGGGAAGTGAAGGTAATGCAGTGTGTGTTTGCATGGATTTTTCTGGACACTGCAAGAGCAGTGTGAAAATTCAGTTTCAGTCTTTTAATATGTTGTGCGCAGTCCTGTCAGTTTTTGCTTCAGTGTGTGCTCATCTATATCTGTTGCTAGGTGAATGACTAAAATACATAATGAAGTTGGCTTTCGTTGTATGTTTTTATTGTGCCAGTTGCATTGTGTTCTGTGTTAAACAGGGAACCTTTTGTTGCGCTGTTTGTGACACATTGATATTTTGTGTTGGATCACTGAGATGATGGTCTGAGGCGTTTTTGTTTTTTGTTGTTGTGTGCAGGTTTTTCATTTTAAAAGATTTTAGTGCTTCATGTCGTCACAGATATTAACCCCAACAACCCCCCCCAGTTATTTTTACCTCCACCAAGAAGGTTATGTTTATGGTAGCATTGGTTTGCGTGCTTATGTGTGTGTCATTCTGTCAGTAAACGCGATAGCTCGAAAAGTTTTGAATGAATTCTGATAAAAGTTTGTAGGGGTGTAGAGTGGGGTCATGTTAACAGTCTATTGAAAGTTGGCTTACATCCACCCTTTACCATGAGCTTAATCATTTATTGATCAGTAATTGACAATTAACAAAAACACTTATCTTAGAAACTATGGCTCTGTGTGTGTGTGGTGTGTATTGTCAACTTATAGAATAAAGATTTAAAATATAATACTTCTATTAATCTATTTTAAGATTAATAGATTGATCTGAAGGTCAAAAGGATAATAATGCTACAGAATATAGTGCTATTTAAAGCTATTTAAACTTCTTACTGTCATTGTTTGTATTGACAACATATAGGCATACAGGGAATGATATATGGAGATTCTAAATATCATGTTGCATCTGACCTCTGCTTCAAGGTTAAATAACAATAAAATAACTGAAATACATTTGGATACATTTTATGAAAATAAAAAAAAAAGTCTTTTATCTTTAAAAATGATGCTTAAAATTCTAATGACTTTGTTTGGATCGTAAATATTTAGGAAATGATATCGGCATATGGGGATTCTAAATATCATATTATAGTTTGCATTCAAGTTTCATGTCGCATTTGACCTCTGACCTCACTTTTACATTTCACATTTACCTTTCCTTCAAGTTGACCCCAAGATGTTATATTTTTAAAGACAGGATTGTCAAGAGGAAGAGAATGAGCTGCCTTGATAGTTAGAACTATACTAACTGTCTATATTATAAAATAAGCTCGAATTATTCATGTCCAGATATTTGCTTCCTTTTATTTCCACTACCTACCCCTAGTGTTTGTGTAATCAAAGTAAACCTCTGTCCTGCTTTCCTTGTCTGATTTTTATTGCACTGCTTATTAAAGTAACTTTAAAAAGAGCAAAGAAAACAACATGAATATACACAAAATACAATCCAATTCCCTTAAAATAAATACTGACTAGAGAGTGGGCTGCCTTGGTGGAGGTTTGTGCTCTCTGAGTACCTGTTGTTGTTTAAAGTATTTGTGTTTGTATCTGTGCCTTTCTAATTCTGGCTCTTGTGTTAAAGTTATGCTCCAGTTGTAAGGTTATTGTGTTTTATCCCAGCTGATAAGCCTTTTGCTGGAACTGCTGACAAACCAGCTACCCAGAGACAGGGGACCAAAGAGCAGCTCGCAGGTACACAAGGATTTGATTTTTGCATTGACCAGCGGGTTTCTTGCTGTACAGTACACTTTATTGCTACATTACTCTCAGTCTTTGTTTTGCTACATGCATGTGTTTTGCTAGTTTTCGTCACGTTGTTTGGTGGATTGAAATATGTTTGACTGTAGCTTGTCTGTGTGACTTTTTAAAAGTTAGTTAAATTGATTTGTAAGGTTAGGTCAATTTAAAAGCAAATCACTCGATATTCTCTGAATTTTTCAAAAGAACTTTGCAGAGCTGAGTAGTAACAACTTTAATTTACTCTATTTTTTGATGAAGAATAAATTTTTTTTATGAAGGTTATGTTGCTTTTAGATGAAAAGATTTGTAGAAAAGTCATTGCTTTCATGCTTTCATGTTTTGATATATTCACTGATATTACTATAGTCATTGATATTTGATATATTTATGATGAAATATTGGAGACCATGAGCAAAGAATGATTGATCTTACTGGTCCTGAATAGACTGTAGTATTAGTCATCAGGCAGAATGGGAATTTTGTCCTTTTTTATATGCTGAATACTTATTTATGAAGTAACGGTAATTTGACTCACTCATTCATGATCATCACTAATACATGTTTTTACCTGAGGAAGGACCCACATCTGTGGCTCAGCCTGATTAATTATGACATAATTAATTACATTATTCAAGTTTTTTATTTCCAATTATTACTTTTATACACAAGTTATTATTTTGAATATTTTTACTTCCACTTGAACACTGGGTTTAATAGAATAACATGAAGTTTTTCAATACTTGACCTCAGGAATCCTATCAGAATAGAAATTGATTTCATATTATTGAGTTATACAGAATAATTTTGTCTGTGGCTACCCTGCTATGCAGTGTTTTTTTTCTAAACTGTCCTATCCCACGCACTGCAGTTCAGTGTTTTATTCACTGTGCTTCTTGTGGTTGTGATATGTTGGCAGAAAGATTGCTGCAAAGAGGTTTGTTGTGAGTAGTTTTATCTTAAATAATGGATACCAGTACTGATATCGTAGCAGTCTCTGTCTCTCAGTCTAGTCCTAAGTCATTTTAGTTTGTGAGACATACAGTATATTGTGGCTTGTGATCATGTGCCTGGGCCTGGCTTTGTAAATTGTCCTGTGCAATCAAATAAAAGTTTGGCTTGTATGTACAGTAATTATACCTATATTGTGATCCCATTAACTTGATGAAATGTGGAAGATAAAGTTGAATAATATAAAATCAGTACTTAAGAAATGCTTCTTGCAATAATGGAGTGTTCAGTGTTTCCATATGAGGATGCTGATTGCTATTTGTTATGGTGTGTCAGTACTATACTGCTCAAGAAAATAAAGGGAACACAAAAATAAGACATCCCAGATCTGAATGAATGAAATATTCTTATTAAATACTTTGTTCTTTACATAGTTGAATGTGCTGACAACAAAATCACACAAAAATTATCAATGGAAATCAAATTTAGCAACCCATGGAGGTCTGGATTTGGAGTCACACTCAAAATGAAAGTGGAAAAACACACTACAGGCTGATCCAACTTTGATGTAATGTCCTTAAAACAAGTCAAAATGAGGCTCAGTAGTGTGTGTGGCCTCCACGTGCCTGTATGACCTCCCTACAACACCTGGGCATGCTCCTGATGAGGTGGCGGATGGTCTCCTGAGGGATCTCCTCCC
>VVHJ01055317.1:0-12449 GCA_015107715.1 Tylochromis polylepis
GAAGCTGTGAGGACCAAGACATAAAAAAAAAACGTGTATACCGTAGCTTATGTGTGCGTGTGTGTAAGACATAAGCTTGACAAGTCTGGCCAAAGCACTCTTTGACTACTCAAGTATACTTTTCAATTGTGTAAGGAAGTGTGTGTGTGTGTGTGTGTGTGTGTGTGTGTGTGTGTGTGTGTGTGTGTGTGTGTGTGTGTGTGTGTGTGTGTGTGCCTGTGTGTCTGTCTGTCTGTCTCGGGTCCTGACCAGTTGGTGGGCTGTGCCAGGTGTGATTTCATTCTCCCAGCAGTCACGGGTCTGTGAGATCGCTTTAGACACAGATTTTACCACCTACTGGCTGACGATGGGGCACTCCTCCCTCTCAGACTTGTGTTGGTGTCAATGCACAATATGCCACATAAGTGTGTATGTGTGCGATTGTTATTGTCACCTTGTAACTGTGTGCAGTTAGGCTTCCTCCTGTGTTTGATCTGCCTGTAGGTGGTGATGTGTGATACGCGGACAAAGACACAAAGCGATTGTGTCCTTCTGTATTGGCGTCAGTATACAAAGATGAAAGTGTTTGCGAGCATGTGTGCGTGTCAATTAGTGTGTGTCCATGTGTGTGTCGGTGCGGGGGGGGCACAGGGAGGCCCTGGGGCTTTTACAAGGTCAGCTTCCTGCAGGGTGGAATGGTTAGAAGGAGATAATAATAGTCAGGTCAAGATTCAATTATTTGCCTGGGGATTAACCTTATGGGGTCTTTCAGGAAGGTCAACGGGTGGTAAGGGGTTTTTCGGCTTCTGAAACAGAAGCCACTTACAAAAGGCTTGTATTAGTGTTAAAACCCCTGGTTGTAAATATCTGGAAGCAGCTACAGCAGGACAGACACACAAGTAAATCAGAGAGGTGGCAGTTTTACACGAACTTTGTTGGTTACTGTGAAGTTATTGCAACCAATGGGAGGAAATGGGTTAAAGAGGTGTTTGTGGTGTTCGCTGGACTATAACGTGCTAATACAGTCATGTAGCGACACCAGCGCTCTGAGCTATTTACACTGACGGTTCATTACTGAAAACATGCCAACTTCTAGCTATTAATACTTAACTCTATACTCGCATGTAGATGAGCAGTGAGGAGATATGCAGGAAACACCACACCTTATGGCATCGTGCGTGAGTTTGGCAAAAATGTACCGGCAGTGCTCCTTTATTTGCTTGTTTTGATGTAAACTTTAAGTGTGTTGATAAATAGTCTGCAAAGTCAGGCAACATTTAGCATCTTCTTGTTGAAGAATGACAACCTTTTTTAGACAAATCAAATTTATTGGTCTGCTTCATAATAACAGGCAATTAGCTGAACACTTATGTACTATTCTATTAAACAGTAATAAGAAAAACATACCCATGATGGCTTTTATCATTTCTAATAATAGTTTATTCATTGAATTTCCATGAAATTTGCTAAATCATGGCATATAATGGCTGTTATAGCACAATTACATAAATATAAACAGCTTCTAAAAACATTTCTACAGCTTCTTTTGTGCGATGTTGTCTTTTTATTCCATTATTTGTACTTATTCTTCTATTATTTACTCTCACCAGCCACTCTAGTTACTCCTGTTCAACAGCTTGTTAACATCAATATCTAATCAGCCAATCACATGGCAGCACTTCAATGCATTTAGGCATCTAGACACGACAACGATGACCCCAGAAGTTCAGACCAAGTGTCAGAATAGAAAAGAACGGTTTTTGAAACGAGAAATACTTGTTGGTGCGAGACAGGCTGGTCTGAATATTTCAGAAACTGCCGATCTGCTGGGATTTTACAGAGAATGGTCTGAAAACAATTTGCTTTTCAAAAAGGCATTGTTGATGGCAGAGGTCAGAGAAAATGTCCAGACTGCTTTGAAATAAAAGAAAGACAACAGTAACTCCAAAGTATGCAAAAGAGCATATCTGAACACACAATACATAAAACCTTGAAAAAGATGAGCTACGGGAGCAAAGTGCCATACAGAGTGCTACTCTTATCAGCTAAGAACTGGAAACTGAGGCTACAGTTCATATAGGCTCACCAAAACTGAACTATAGAAGATTGGAAAAATGTTACCTCGTGTGGGGGGTATTTTCTTGGCACACTGTGGGCCCCTTGATACCATCTGAGCATCATTTAAACACCACAGTCTCCCTGAGTATTGTTGCTGACCATGTCCATCCCTTTATGAATACAGTGTACCCACCTCCTAAGTGCTGCATCCAGAACCATGTCACAAAGCTTAAATCGTCTCAAACTGTAAAGGCAGCTTATGAAGGGAAGAGCTGTGTGTGAATTTTACTTTCTTTTAGCTTTTCAAGTAATTTGAAACTGAGTTTTTTTTTTTTGGAGCCCTTGAATGTAAATGTGCCTGCCACTTCTGTTGTTTAAATGTGCTATAGGCTATAAATCAAATAGGCGTGATAGTCAGTACAAAAACATTCAGACACTTTCCATAGTGCATGTTTGAGGTAGCTTTTCCAACTAAATACAAATCCTGAAAATAGTGAACCTGCTATCGATCTGATACCAGTACCAGCGCTGGTCAATACTACCGATATTTGGATAAATCCGCCCACCTCTAGCTGGTGGAAGCTAAACGTTTTAAAACAGGAAAGTTGTGACTGAAAAGCTGCTTGTTCAATCACTGTATCTGACTTATTGAAAGTAAAACGGGCTAAGTTTGGCCGTCTCTCATTATCGACACTAAACTTGTCCAAAGGTTTAGAAAATAAGGTTACCCACATTTTCCAGCTCCTCATTTGGTTTCTTTATGCTTTCCCAGGCCAAAAGGTGTTCTGGGTTTGAAATTAGACATGTCTGGAAAACTGCTGAAGGAAGCTGTCCAGGAGTCTTCCCGATCAGATGCTCGAACCACCTATGGAGGAAACTAATTTCAGCCGCTTGTGTTCTCAATCTAATTTTTTTTCTGACGCTCCCTAAAGCTCAAGACCATAGTTGAGGGTTGGACTGTGGATCCAGCTCTTCTCCCTCGTCACCACAGCGATACGGCACAACGCCCATATTACTGCTGACACCGCATCAGTCGACCTGTCCATCTCACAGTCGAGCTTAACCTCAGTCTGGAACAAGACCCCAAGACACTTAAACTTCTGAGCAACGCCTCACTTGTGGTTGCAGTGAGATCCTGTTCATGAAAATGAGAAACAGAATTGGTGACAAGGGTTCATTGCTGCTGGAGGCCTGATTCCAGCTCCTTCTGAAAATACAAATGCATATCTCATATTGTAATCCTAAAAAAATAAACACACACACACACACACACACACACACACACACAACTATATATGCATTTATATAGAGATATATAGGCACAACAGTCCTTTAGGCATTCCTGTTAAAACTAGGTCCACAACGTAACAAAGAACATTGCTGTTAAAAACATTTAAATATGAGAATTCGCCAGCTGATGTTGCAGGAACACTACAACCCTTACACCCTGCATTTGTCATCGTACAGTCAGGATGAAAGATGAGACAGAAATGTGAACTTCACAAGAGAGGAGCACTCGTATCATCAGAGGCGGCTTGATGTGAGTGAATTAATCATCTGCAGCTCGCTATCCCAAATACTTATGTATGAGCTAATGGAAGAACTCCTTCAGCAAGAGGAGAGAAATTAATGTGTTGATGAGCAACGTCCCAGATATTTAGAGGGCCAAGTGCAGTACCGCAGGCTGTTCCACTACCTGCCTGTCAGCCTTCCCGTCATCTGGTCTGTTTTTCTATTTCTGTCTCATTCTGTCCGTCTGTCTCTCTCTCTCTCTTGCTCAGTGGAGTCTTGGCTGAGACCATGAGAGATGAAAAGAAAACAAAATGCCTTTTGATCCATCGGCCTTATGTTATGGCTCTGTCATAGACCATTACTCTGATAACCCAACCAAAAAAAAAACAAAAAAAAATCACATAGGCTGTATAAAGGCCAAATTTCCTTACCTTTAATGCAAAGACTATTAATGCACAGGCACAAAGTGTAGGGCAAGCCGAGTGAATAGGAACGCAGCACAATAGGCTTGGAATTCCTTCCAAGTGCCTTTTTCATTTCATTTTCTCACTTAGTCATTTTCTTCTCTTGGTGTTTCCTACAGTCGGCACTACAAAGCCACATGAATTCAGCCAGGAGCATTTTTAAGGCTAAGGTTGCGCTGATTGAATAACTGCGAGCTGCACGCAGTGCTGTATTGTTGGGAGTTGTGCTGTTTCATGTTTGACATCCTCACTGCTAGGGGAGAGAGATATTGCCCTCCTGTTATGTTGCGAACAACAACGGGTACCTTTGAAATTGCTGGGGAGATGAATCTAATTCACCCCGGCGAGAAGCACGCCTTTGTTCGAGACTCCGAAACGTTTGAATTTCTTCTCAATCATCCCAACACACCCACCCTCTCTGCTGAAACAGGTGAGGTTAGCATGGATTTAAGTCATAAATGAGTCACGCAGAGCTGCAGATTGCCGTGTGATGCCAGCAGCTCTGTGGGCTGCAGCGGTTTGGCATTTTCGTTTTCCACAAGTGCATTCAGCATTTATTCATGAAAAGGGCTTGAGAGATTTTAAAAACTAGCAACTACTCAGTGAGGATTCTCTGTTGGCATCAATGTCTATTCGTTGGTGGGGTTTTTTTAAAATTTTTTTTTGGTAGTGGACAAAAGCTTGTTCGTAGAGTTGAATGCAGCTTTAAAAACAACAAATGGCTACCAATTATTTCCTACTACACTTTTTTTTTCAGAGACCGCTCTTCAGCTGTACTCGAGTGAATGAACTGCTGAGGAGTTTTGCAGAGGGGGCAACAACAAGAGAGTGAAGAGTCAAGCAGCCTGGGGGAAAGTAAATGCTGAGGTGGAACGAGGAGTTGGAGAGGTTCAAACTAGTCCTTCATGAGGGCTGAGTTGGAGTATGGAGCCAATAAAACAATGTAGTTTTTTTTTTAAGCCATTGCTGACATTTTTGAGTAGACATCTGGGAAATTCTTGGCTTTTGGGTGCCCTGAAGGCACAAGCATGATGTTTTATATTTTACACAGTTTAAAAAGACAGTGCTTAGCTGAATGAAGTATTTTTGTATTTAAATTATTTACATTAAACGGTGGGCATTCACACCTTTGTTAGATAACTTGGCAATTGGAAATATGGGGAATAAGGGAAGGAAAACGAT
Source organism: Tylochromis polylepis (assembly GCA_015107715.1). Classification (NCBI taxonomy): domain Eukaryota; kingdom Metazoa; phylum Chordata; class Actinopteri; order Cichliformes; family Cichlidae; genus Tylochromis; species Tylochromis polylepis. Next base: position 5,196 of record VVHJ01055317.1, read on the forward strand.
GGCTGAAAGGCGTAAACCCTCAACCTTTTGATGCTTTGGATCTTTTGAGCTTATTCATATTAATAAACACCCTTTTTTACTGTTTATTTATTAAGTAGAGACCCATTTTCAGGGCAAGTGCAGGTGCTTTTTAAAAGATTCACATCAGCGACATGACAAACAAGTGGACTAAATGTGACTTCAGTTCAGACAATTCCAGCTGACTGAATTGTGTTAAACTACTGCAAACACTCTTTCAGTTTCCTAGGACGTTTCCCACATTTATTCACATCGATAATTTGACCTCAGGAACTCACTGTTTTTGAATCAGAACCCTCAGAAATCACTTTACCATCCAACTAAATGTCCAAATATGCTTTGATAGTTATATAAGCTCTAACAGGACTACCCTCTATCTTTGAGTCGTTAGAAGCTTCATGGGGTGTACAGTGAGTGTATAAACACATGGCAATAACACCTGAAACTGACATCCACATGTAATGATTCAGTCACACAGGCCTTGAAACCAGTTGGTGACCACCTAGGAACCATCAGTGGTGAGGGAATAATAACTATTCCCCAACCAGCTGTTCAATTCAGTTAATTTTAATTGACTTTATGTAGCACGAAATCACCCTCAGGGCACCCTACTAATAAACACCCTACAATAAAACAGAGAAAACCCCAACAATCAGACAACCCCCTGTGAGCAAGCACAAGTGACAGTGGGAAGGAAAAACTCCTTTTTAATAGGAGGAAACCTTTGGCAGAACCAGGCTCAGAGAGGGGCAACCATCTTCCACAACCAGTTAGGGGTGAAGGGAGGAAAACAGGCTGTTGTGAGTAGTTGCTGGAGTTGTGACCCAAGGTTACCAGGAGATCAGCGACTGGTCTCTTAGAGGTGTTGGTGGCATGGTTTATACAACAAAAGAGTTACTAAAGGTGATGTATCTACCTAAACATAGCCCGTTAAAGGCTTAATAAGTGCTGTACAGTGTGAGCAGACACTTTGGTGGAAATAAAATTTGTTTTCTCAAAATATAATGACTGTTGCAAATTACCTACATTTGTCACTACAGTGGCCTTTTCTGCTGGGCTGTCCCTGGTAATGTCAGCTGGAAAAACTTTGCTCTCTTTGGTTTTCGCCATGTTTTTACCACATTTTCTTCAGTTTTGCTGCTGCATGGTAACCAGAATGACCAAAACAGGCAGCCCATGACAACGCAGAGGATACAAAAAAAGAACAAATAATGGGAGTAGATGAGAACAGGAGCAATCAGCTGAATTTCCTTTTATTATTAGTAAGGCCTCATATGGACTTCTGTGAATGGCCTGGTATGTGTTTTACAGAGATGTGGCTAGAGGAAATGGGTTTGACTTGTTTGGATTTGTGAGTGGCGAGGAAACAGGTGGATGGCTTGCCGTTTTTATTAACAACAATTGCTGCCATCATGATCACATTACTATGAAAGAACATTTTAGCAGCCCACACTTGTAGCTACAAGGTTATGTCAAAACAGCATACCAAGAGAGTATTCAGATGTCATCTTGGTTATTGTTTATATCTTTCCCTCGCCCAACCATGCGTGGCATCAAATACTCGGTTGCCTGGGGCCTTTTTGACTGTGTTTTTTAATTTATTTGTTTTGTTGTATAACTTTTGCAAATTTCCCATACCCCAGAAAGTTTTTAATCAGTCATCTTGCGTGAATCCATTTGCTATGTATATAGATTTCTTTAAAGATAGCTCCCTTGACCCCTAAAGATTACAGTTTTGCTTTGAGTAATTATTTATCGCTCTGAATATAAACTAAATGTGGCTGCAGAATTCTAAACATATTAAGTAATGACCTCTTTTTCAACTTATCTGCCTCCACTTTCTGTCCATCTTCAGTTAGAATGTTTTATACTAAAGTTATTTCCTGGCTGTCCAGTGATTCTTTGCAACTCTCATATATACCTCAGAGATTGGCTTTGTTGCCTCTTACTAAACTCAAAATGTTTTTTTAAAGCCCGAGGAACCCTACAGAACTCACAGCACTTTCTTTCCTGTTGAACACCACAATGTAATTGGGAGGGTGTTCAGGGATTACTGGTATGAACTAGAGCAGAATGAGATGACACCAGTGGTTATTAATTTGATAACATAAATGAACACCCATCTCTGTCATCATGATGTTGGACAAATCAATGTTGTCTGTTAGACATGCGCAATTAAAGATTTAATCAAAACATCATCTCATCATTGCGGGCACTGGGAGTAATGATTTACATTGGCTTTAACAGTTCTTGTACGGCTGCAGTAATGTCTAATAGTAAAAGCAATTGCTGTTTTCACTGTCCAAACTCTATACTCGTAGTTCATCTATCATTAAATAAATATTTAACATCTCTAGGTAGGATAAAGGTTAGTTTACAAATTAAAAAAAGATGAGAACATTTCTGATTCTTCGATAAGAGAAAAATCAACAAAAGCAAGCACCTAAGATGTACAGTATACATTATGGTACTTCAAAAAAAAGTTATCAGTTAATATTTGGTCTTATTTTTATATTGCTTTTTGATATTTTTAAGCAATTTAGTTACTGTGGTACATGCGTTCATCTCTATTACAAGGTTAATATAAATTGCTATAGTCACCTGTTTGTGGGACACATAGAAACTCAGTTACAATCCCGGCTAACTGCTTTTTAATTTTCATTCAGTGTAGTTTAATTAGTTTCCAGAGCTGATTTTCTTGTTTCAGTTTAGTTTTCATTGCTTGATAATATTTAGTTGTGGATTTGTTTCAATAAACATGTCCATCAGTGCCTCATCAGGAAAACTGTAATAACATTTTTACTAAGCAGATAACACAAATGATACTTGCTTTATGTTTTTTAAAAAATTTTATTTTAGTTTTTCACAAAATAATTTCAGTTAGTTTTCATGTTTTTCAAAAGTATAGTTTTTTTTATTATTTTAGTTAGCTAAAATGTTTTTTCTATATCTACTTTTAGTTTAGTTTTAGTTAACTATAACAACCTTACTAACAGCTCGAGTGCAGAGTAGAAAAAGTAACAAGTGATAATCACTTAGCTAATATTTGCAGTTTGATTAAAATTGCTTATAGTGTACCCTACATCAAGCTTAAGACTTTTTACAAAACTAGTTTTGTAGATGCGTTTTTTGAAGGTTTAGTGATGTCACAGTAGCACCTACATTCTGCCACTTAGCACGTGTGCCCCCAGCATGAGATACAAAAAAGTAAGGTTCAAACTTATGTTTTAAAAATATGAAAGTCATAGATGCTTAGATTTAATAACAGAAACCACAAATCCAGTTGTCATTTTTATGTTTCTTTTGTTGTCTGGCCAAATATCCAAAGTTGAAAGAGATTTACTTTCCCATATTGTAGCAAAGAAAAGCACACTATGTTACTCCTGGTTGCTATAGCACTAATAGGTCCAGTTTTAGATTGTGCAAATATGTCTTATGAACATTATTTTACATTTTATATTTTATTTTTAACTAGAGGGGCCCAGTGCATATACCCAGTTTTAGCATGAGTTGCACTGAAGCATTACTCCTTCTGTATACTCTAGTCCTACGCCCCATGTTCGTGCAGCCTGGTAGCAAAAGAATGGGAGTGTTTTGGATCATGTTATACAAAATCTGCAGCTGGCAATATTGTCACATCCACTAAATGTCAGTCAGACCTTAATATAATCCCCTACTGCGTCTGTTATTGGCGGCGTATAATTCAATCTATAGCATTTTTTTCCAGTGAGCCAAAGTTAGAGTTTTCTCAGTGACTCTCGGGTCATGCTACGGGAAGTGTTGGAATAGCATTGTGAGCTGAGATGTCATTACTGACTCGTTGCTGCTGTTCTCATTATAAAAGATCAAGTGAAACAGCAGCTGCTTTGCTGCCTCTGGAAAGCTGTGATAATAATTGTGTGTGTGGTTTGTGTGTGTGTGTGTGTGTGTGTGTGTGTGCGGAGCTGGGCAAACACTGTATGAGTGTGGGAAAGAGAAGAAAGAACCATAAAACCAGCATTTTACTACTTATGTCAGTAAAACAGTATCATTTCACCGAAATCCCTTTCTCCATAAAAAGAGAGAGATGTTTCCAATATAAGCAGAAGCGGTAAAATTTTGGACATGCTATACTATCCACTGACAGATGCATACCTATCAACTTATCCCAGATCATCCCAAGGTCAAAGGGAATTTTCAGCATAAGGCAATACAGTCTATCAAGCTGTTCCAGAGTCTGTTTAATATGGCGGTCGTATCATGCTGAGTTAGCCTTTAGAGCCAACCGCCATTACTTTCTCGGATTTAGTGATGAGAGACCACATTGAAACGCATATGTAATGGCAGAGTCAGCTGAAGTCAGACTTTCCTCTTATTGCTTCACACACTATATAATATAAATTTCACATAAACAATCATTATCTCCACCCAGATAGGTTTCCCTGATCTTGGAAACACATGCAGGCCCTAAAGGATAGAACCCCACCGCAGCTTTCCCTCTGTTTGGTATCTCACATTGTGCTTCAGCGTTATCTAAATAAACAGTAAGGAAATATGGAAATGCTGGTTGGACTGCCTGTTATCCCTGTAAAGAATAGATGCAGTCTGACTTTTTATCTGTTAAATCTATTTTTGATCTTCAGTTTCATATTTAAACCGTTTTCAAAATACATTACAGAAATTGATAGCTCTATTTATCATAACATTGTCATGTGTCCAGTCTGAATAAAAATGCAGGTTTTCACTTGGAAGAAATATTTCAAAATTTCCAGATATATATTCAAAAGACTGATATCGATGGTGCCGTCCTGATTGAGATATCAGTGTCAATCAGCAATATGCTGTAGGCTCACTGGTAGTTGCTTCAGTCACTCACCTTAAACTTGAGTTGAGGTTTTTCCCAGTTTTACCCACCTGACTGCACCAATAGTTTATAGTTTTCTTTCAACCCTTTTCTTTTTGTCCTGTAGATGCTTGCTGAATCTCATTGTCTCATTATCTATTTTCTGCTTTTAATGGATGGTTTGGGCCTCCAATGAGTCCTGCTGACGTTGTCATCCAACTATCCTTTAATGTATTGCCCTAAAATGTCAAAATATGACTTCGCATTTAGTTGTGTGTATTTTGATTGTGTGTGCTAGGTTAAAAAGCTTTGTTTGTGGTGAGGATGATGTTTTGGTCATTTTAATTTTGAAAAACTACCCGTTACATCAGGAATCATTTTCATAAGAAAAAAAAAAACATGTACCACTTGAAATACATCCTTCTAAAACTGCTTTGTGCTGGGGATACAGAAACATTAATTTAAGGTATGGAATATCTCATTGATTTATTTGGTTTATTGATGGCCACGGGGGGAGGCAACTGGGGGTAGCATATATTCAATGTCAATGGTTTAACCAGAAGACGAACAAATGCTTGCTGGTATCCACTTACCACGTTAACATATGTGCTTCTAAATCCTGCTATCGATCTTGTCTTAACAACCCACAAAGAGGAGACCTAGCAGTAATTCACCAACAATACTCGTCTTCAGTTTGACATTTACTGACATAATGCAAATTACATCTTTTCTCAGCTGGCTCTGTACAGCAGCACTTTGGATTTGAAGTGAAGCACTTGAGTGTGATGTTTAAGTGTCTTCTTTCAGCTGTATTTTGAAGTTGTGCCTTGAATGAGCTCCAAATGAGTTGAACTTGACCTCAGAACTTTAACTGTGTTTGCTTCAACTTCTCACCAACTGATGATGTGAGCAACCCTAAACACTCTTAAAGTCAAGAAAGTCAGCACTCACAGCTCACAGACATTCTTTCAGTATAAATCCAGTATACTTGAGTAGAACCAAGACTCAAGACTGAGAAACGAAGGGACACTCTAATGAAGCCCCCAACTGGTTAAACAAAATCTATCAATACACCTTTAAAACTGACTAGCTTCATTTTGTCTGCATGTGTTGGATTTGAGAAAGAATAATTGCTTTGTCTTCTCTCTAACAATGCTGGGTAACAATCCTAAAAACAAACCATTATTTTGTGGAATTAAACTTGTCCATTCTGCATTATCCACCACAATAACTACACTCCCTTAGCCCTAAAGGATAATTAACAGGGAAGACCTTGTTGAGCAAAGCTTCAGTATGGAATGGGTTTTAGAGTCAAAATAAGGGTTTTAAGACACCAAGTATACACAGCTAATCGCGGCATTTTTCTGGTTTGTGCCTCTAGCTGCCCCTAGCTTGTTAATTAACCTACTCAAGCTTGTTGGTTGTTGAAGTTGTGTTTTGAGGGCAGTTCATGTGGTTCACCAACTTGTTACTTTTCCTCTTCACTCATCAGCACTTGCCAGAAAGCTTTTCCTGTTTATTTATTTGCGCCAGTTGCCTGGAAGAGGATGAACCCTTTTAATTCTCTAGAACTTAAACTGTTTAGTTTGCAAATGCAGACTTTTCTCCAGTTGGATCGTTGCCAAGTGAAGGATTGGAAGGCGAACTCGTGGGATGAATAGATGGGGTACTGTCGTTAACCTTTAGATGTACTGCATTGCAAAGTGGGATATTTCTGCAATATTTCTGAAATTTGAAAGGTCACACTGTCAGCAAAGCAGAGTTTATGCCCTTCCTTATGGACAGCTTTCTTCATAAGAGTGTAGCAAGGTGGAAGTGTAAGAAAAGCTGCTGCTGAACTGAAGAGACAGGAAGAAAACAGTAGGCTCTTGAAGAAAACTGCCCTCAAATACTCTTCCAATGTCACATTATGATGTAAAAATGTTGCAACACCCAGCATCTCCACTGCATCCTTAAATCTGTCTCATTTACCTCTACTAGCTGCCTCTAAAATGTGGCAGAGAGGAGTTGTAACCTTGTACTCATGCAATGCAAGCACCGAGGGAACATGGAGTCACTGCTTCTATAAAATCCATGGTACCATAAGAGTGTTTCAGAATGAAAGCCAGTCATCAAGTCATTGCAGAAGTGTCAGACACACAATAGTATTTACATGTATATGTAATTAACTATAACTGGCCACGGTAAACTACTGGTGTGAGGAAAATGAGCAATAGAGTAATAGAATGGAAAATCTCAATAGTCTTGCATTATTTGATAAAAGAGCAATCAGCTGGTTTAAGTACCAATGCTTACCAGTGTTGGGCAAGTTACTTTGAAAAAGTAATTAGTTGTAGTTACTAGTTACTTCTTCAAAAAAGTAACTGAGTTAGTAACTGAGTTACAATATTATAAAAGTAACTAATTAAAAAACT
>VVHJ01055321.1:0-17564 GCA_015107715.1 Tylochromis polylepis
GCGGTGGTAGCGGTCCTGCTGCTAGGTTGTTGCCCTCCTACGGCCTCCTCCACGTCTCCTGATGTACTGGCCTGTCTCCTGGTAGCGCCTCCATGCTCTGGACACTACGCTGACAGACACAGCAAACCTTCTTGCCACAGCTTGCATTGATGTGCCATCCTGGATGAGCTGCACTACCTGAGCCACTTGTGTGGGTTGTAGACTCCGTCTCATGCTACCACTAGAGTGAAATCACCGCCAGCATTCAAAAGTGACCAAGACATCAGCCAGAAAGCATAGGTACTGAGAAGTGGTCTGTGGTCACCACCTGCAGAACCACTCCTTTATTGGGGATGTCTTGCTAATTGCCTATAATTTCCACCTGTTGTCTATTCCATTTGCACAACAGCATGTGAAACTGATTGTCAATCAGTGTTGCTTCCTAAGTGGACAATTTGATTTGACAGAAGTGTGATTGACTTGGAGTTACATTGTGTTGTTTAAGTGTTCCCTTTAGTTTTTTGAGCAGTGTATTTTATGCTTATTATCACAGAACACATGCTATTAATGACAATTAGCTATGTGCCCATGTTATTAATGCTTACTGGTGAAGGAAACACCTGATTTATGTCAGTTAGCGATCTGTAACTGTTGCCAAATATAAACAACAGATGTAAATAGATGTGAAACAAACGGACAAATTTTGCTCATACTGATTAGTCATATCCACATGAGCAGGGTTTCTGCACCACATAAATAATCTTGCTGCCCTCTGAAGAAAACTACTGTTTCCTCTTCTGTGTGTTTGTATACAGAAACTGTGTGACCGAGGCTGCTTCGTGAACATACGTAGTTTTTCTGCAAATAAATCAAACCTAACGTTTACACATTATGTGCACGTTTTAGCAGTCACCAGAGGGTTTAAGTTTTAACAACTGCCAAGTTTTTATGTCCTGCCTGGTACAGGACATCATCTACATTTTACACCATTAACTGAGGGTGAAAGACGGTCACAGCAGATGGCAGAGAGAGAGGAATCTGTGTGGATGTTATCCAAAGAACCACGATCATTCCTTTGAGTGAAAGTATTGCCTTTTCAGTCATTTACATCTAAATTTCTATGTTAATTAAAAACCCTTATTATAGATATTAATCTGAGGTGTCTGAAGTGTCTGACATGTAGAAAAATGTTGAACCCTTTCCTTTTTAAATGACTGTGTAAACGCACAGTTTTAAACACTTTATGTAGTAATGTTGCAGTAATTAAGCTATTTAGATTCACGATTTATAGGTAGATAAATGTTTACAGAAAAGTTATGTACAACAAACGAATCTAAATAGCTGACAATGGCCATCATCACTCCATCATAAGTTATATGTTCCTATTACATTTCTAATGGGTCTGAATTCTTAGTAATTAACTATGTTTTCTAGTCTCAGCTGTACCTGTGCCAAGTTTGATGCAGGCCTGGTGAGTAACTTTAACGCTTCCTGTTGTTAATACCAGGATGATGGTTTTGTTTCAGCACGTCACCGTACCTGAACTAACCTGTTTGCACTGTAAGCGGAGCAGAAGAGTCAAAACTGGGCCCGAATCAGCCAAACTGAGCTGGACACGGGTCATAGGTCACTTACATTAGTGACTCCGCTGCGGTTGCAGTTCACCGTTTGTGCCTTCAGCGTGGTCTGCTCCACTCGCCGACGCAGCGTCTCATAGTCGTTCTGAGGGTCCAGGATCAGCTGACAGGGGTATTCTGTGGGGCGCTGGAAGAACGCCATGTCCGGGTACAGCCGCCTGCAGGTGAACACTCACATGGTTACTGCTGTTATGGTAATGGTTACTACTGTTATTTAATGGGAGGAAGTAACAGAACAGCTGGTAAAGGTGTTTACCTCACGTCTTTGTCAATCTGCAGCAGAATCTCATTATCTTTAAAGTAGGTGTTCCACCTGCTGTCAGGGTTTGGATTCAGAGGCTGAAAAGAATCAGATCAGATAAAAACCATTCAATCAAACAAGTGGCTCATGACAAAGAGCCAGAGGAGAAGTTGATCTATATTTCTGTGGTCTGTAAGGACATGCTGTACATCCGTTTAGTGTTTGTCTGACTGCAGAGCAAATTTGATTTTACTTTAAAGTGACTTAAAAAAAATTAATCCGGCACCCATTTTCAGAATCCCACTGCTGTGTATGTGCACACTGTGCATGCAGATCACTTGGTGTCTTATCACTTCAGACTTTGACTCCCACGTTTTTAGAGTCAAACAAATTAAGCACAGCCATGTGCATTGTGAGTGACTGATTTTGGAGCCATTCATTGTGATGGATTTGGTTGTTTAAAAACTTTTAAAGCCTCTGTAACAGCTCTACTTTACGCTACACTGTGTGCTGTCGTGCAAATATAAATTACTGCACACAGTTGGTGCACAGTGTGAGCAGCAGTCACAAAGTGAAAGGTATTGTTCAGTACTCACACAGTTAAAGGTTCACTCAAGCACAACTTTATGAAGCCAAGCCATAAAATTTAATGCTGTGAGTCGAGTAAAATCTTCTATATTATGCAGAGCTCAGCTAAAGATCTGTAACAGAATCAGACTCAGACCAATCTCCTGCTTGCTTAGTGCTCGAGTTGAAAACAGCAGCAGTTTGCGTGAGTGTTTTATGACTTTATTAGAACTCATTGTATAATTATATTCACCTGGCACAGTTTAACAGCCCTTGGCAAGAGAATCGGCACCGTATATCTCAATCTGACACTATAACTGTCAGGACATGATGCCAATTTGTATTTTGATTTATCACTCATAGCACAGTTTGGTTTCATTATTTCTTTCAGCTTGTCACTGCAGTGAAGAGAGGACGACAGAGGGTGACTCACGTGGTCCTCCATCGTCACGTCTTCTCTGGAAAGACCCAGGTTGGCTTTGGCGATGCCGGGCTGGATGATCATCTCCTTCAGGAACTGGGAATACACCTCCCTGTGAAACGCATGGAAGAAAAGGAAGGAACACATCAATTGCTTAATAATCAATTAATTGGATGAGTCTCATCAGATTCTCATATATTAGTGAATCACATGGAAGGATTCACTTCCTGTCTATGAAGTTTAACAAAGTATCTTCTTAGATTTTCTATTTTTTCACAAGTCTGACTGACTAAATGACCTTAATCTCTAAAAACAAACAAACAACCCCCCCCCCCCAAGAAAAAAGACTACAGTTTTTCCCTTGTAAATTTGTCAGTGTTTCCCTTCTGAGTTTGCTTGTTTTTTCCCCATGTATGTGTCACCTTTTTTAGGTTTTAAGCTTACTTTGGGTCCTTGTTTTTTTGGATTGCTGATGACTGATAAATCTTGTGTGCCCTTTCCAGCTTCTGAAGTGAAGCAAAAAAGTTTGAGAGCTACTCGGCTGAGGCGGAGCATTTAAAATTTGGTTGACTCATCTTTTCAAAGTGAGCAGCTTGCACAAAACAAAGTAAAAGAGCCACAGTGTAGTGTGGCCACGCATGTGCTCAGCACATTTAAAGTGAATGAGAGACGAGAAGCTTTCCATATATGCACATGGAACAGCAGGGAGCTCACAGACCAGAGCCATTGCTGCCAAATCTAAATAATCAGAGGTGGAAAAGATAATCTTCTTTAGACTACATATTCATTTACTAAAAATGTCCCTTCTCAACACTCTTAGATTTCGCTGATTTCCCCAGTCGAAGGAAAGAGTGGTAAACACCAAACTGGGTCTCTGTGCTCTCATGTGAAACGGAGGAAACCACAACAGAGCTGCGACTTCAACCATAATGCACCATAATAAGCAGCATCAAGTTTGGGGAGTCAGAACAGAAACTGCCGCTTTTCATCCTTTTTTAGTCTCCTAACAACATTAAATTCAACGACTCAGAGCAGCTGACACAAAACAAGGATTCTCCTAAATAAACTCAAAGCACCAGCTCCAAGATGGGGGTTTAAACTGATCCATTTACCTCTGCTTTTTCAGGAAAGACTCCCACTGGGTCTGATCAACAGGTAGGTAATTAAGAAGGATCTGGGAAGGAGGTAAACAAAACACAAGAAGAGAGAACATTTGAGTCCGAGGGGTCTGTGGAAAGGTTAAAACTATGCACTGTGTTGAAAACATAATTAAAGATGTTTCACTCCTACAAACAGATCAAAGCTCTTTGCACACTCCAAAACCACTGGGTGACATCACCAAGGCCATGTCCAGCTTTTATATACAGTCTGTAGTTTGGTCTCATGTGGTGGGAGTGTTATGTGTCAGCAGAGACATATACATATAAGCTGTAGTATTAAAAAGAAAGTGCAGACAACAGATCAGCAGCTATTGGTGAAACTCTTAAGCAGCATTTTTTCCGTGTTTCCTGGAGTTCGGATATTTCACTGAGAGGAAATCAATTGCCCGATATTGTCAGCTGTCTTATATACAAACAGCACAGTTAACTGTAAAATGCTCTGCCGTAAAAGGCCAGCACATCTTTCTCTCACAGTATGAGGTAATAAAGTTTTTGAGGCATTTCCTCAAAGTACACCAGAGATTCTGCTGTTATGTTTTTGTCTGTGAAGTGAGACGGCAGTTTATAAAATTACAACCAGTTAAAGCTAAAATGGTCCCACGAGGCAGGGCGACTCACCTTCCAGCAGAGCGCTCGTATGCCTCCTTCAAAAGGGATTCCTGCATTAAATAAAGAAAGGTTCAGTCAGTAAAGCTTAACAGAATATTGTACTATTACATTACCAGCCCCACCCCTCCAAAAAAAATCTAGTTACCATTGAAGCACAGCTCCCTCAGTGTCTTCAAGTTGATTTTTTCTTCAGCCAAGGCGACTTTGAACTCTTGTATCCTGAAAAAAGGAGGCGAGATTAGAGCCAGTTTCATCTCTGACCCAAACGCCTCCTGTTAACTCACCAGAGTTAGAGAGCTAACAGTTGAGAGTGAATTTGATAAGAAGATTAATAGCAGCCTCATGTCTCTGAGTCAAGTATGAAGATGGGGAAATGGCAACGCTCACCATTAACACTTTTCAATCAGGGACATGACAGCAGTTCCCCAAAGAGGTTTGAGCCGATCTCCCAAAAGAAAAATTAAACCCACAATTCAAATTTAAATATTTGGGCCAGTTTTTTAAAGCACAGAACACATATCTGTTCATCAGATGTAAATAAATAGTCTGAGACTGTGGTTACTTGTCTCATACATTTTTCATTTTTTTCTCATTACTGTACCAGGTCTTGTATAATAGCACATTTCGTCCACACAAATTTGCCTTTTTTTCCCCTCCCTCTCAAAGATGTCTGTTGTTTTTTTTTTCTAGACATTTGCCATTTTTCCTCCCAAATTTGATTATTTATTTTAAATTTGCCATTTTTCTTCTCACTTTGGTAGTTTTTTGACTCAGAAATGTTCTTTTTATTTAAACAAAACTGACTTTTTCCCCTCCTCACAAATATGTCAATTTTCCCTTAAAAATTATTTACTTGACATTTTCACAGACATTTGTCACTGTTCCCGCAGAAATTAAACATCCCTTCCTTGTAGACTTGCCTGTTATTTCGTCATAATGTTCCCATTTGTCCCTCCAAAATTTTGCTATTTTCTTCTAAAAAAAAAAAAGTGTCTTTTTTTTCTTTAACTATTTTTCCTACTACATTTGCCACATTGGCCCTTTTTCCTGATATTTAAAGGAAAGTTAAAAATGAAAACACCCTACTTTTCCTAACCGTCCTTCCTCTATCTGTTAAAATTTCAGCTTGTGTTTACACTGTTTTTGACTCTTTTTATTGGGTTCTATTTACTCTGAGATTTGAGCATTACATTGACAGCAGGGACATGTTAATATTGTCAGCTTCTATCAAACATGTAGTGTTATCGATAAAGATTTGTTCAATAAAGAAAAAGCAAAAGATGGAAAAGGAAAAAGACATTTCAAAGGTATTTTGTCGAGCAGTTATCAGGTCAGAGGTTTGTGCTAACTACAAACGAGGTTCGTTTGTAGTTAGCACATATGTTTTAATTTCCGTTCAGGTCGAGTGTTTATGTGTGAACAGCTGATTTATTATCAATCTTTCAGTGACAGAAACACACAGTCAGCACATACCGTTAGCCGGACAGTGGCTAATTGTTAGCCTTTTGGGGGTGGAGGAAGTTGTGTGTCACCTGATGTGCTAACACGGAGGTAGCATAACACCTGAATACTTTGACCTTACAAAGCACCCTGCACGCTTTCCATCTCCGACACTAACGGTGACATTGTTAGCTGATAAAGCCCACGTTAGCGATCACGGTGAGCGTGTTTCAGCGGCTGTAACTGGGCTCGTGTCTGGTCAGCGGGGCTGCTGCTGCTAATGCTAGTTCTGCGCTTTGGAGGCTAGCTGCTGAAATAAACAGCTTCTGTATGAGCGCGCGCCCTGCATCCCTCACGAGGGCAGAGATTTGGATGCCTCTCACCTGTTTCTGTACGCTGTAGACATGTCGACGCAGCAGACGGTGTTTTCCTTTAAGTGTTTCCAAAGAGGAATGAATTATTGGCCACAGGGAAGTCTTCCGGCTTCTCTTCTTCTTCTACCAAGGAAATCCGAAAGGCAATGTACTGTCAGCTGCAATTCTGCCCCCTGCAGGCCAGTTAGTAATACATTTTTAAACACTAGAATTCAAGAAGATGTAAAGATACATTAGAGCCTACTCTAAAGAATAAATTTTGACTACAATAACGATTTGAGCTTTTAATTAATAAATTAAAAGACAGTTAATTACTTACCCAAAGCCTTTCTTTGAAAATCGCAAATGTTGGCATAGAGCGGACATAAATACACCCCCGCTGACAGTTTCCCCCCTCGACAGCTGCAGGGTCTCTGCATGCCAAGCTGCCTGGATACACGTAGTTATGGATTCACAAATATGTGACACCATCTGTAATATGACTGTTTGATCTTTCTGTTTTTGCACCGCAGTCAGTGAGAGATAAGATGTAGGTAGTTAATTACAGGAATTTGCTTTACAGACACAAAACATACATTCTGGAAACAAATCAAAATATCCTACACTGTCTCCATGAATCGTGGTGAAAAAAGTTTGTATTTTTTGTGAATAATAAACAACAGCAGATTGTAAAAACCGACAGTCTGATAGAAACATCTCAGCTTTTAAGCATGCTGAAGGTCTGAAAGGATGATCTGTTCCAAAGGGCAGTTAGAGGAGGCTGTCATGCAATCAGTAATATTTATTATTTTTATTATTATATAGTACATACAGGTTTCATACAGCTGATGAAGGTCATTCAGGCTGGCATCACTAATCTCACCAAACAAGTAAACAGGAAATGAAAGGATCGTGTCATGTTTACATTAAAACTCAATCTTTTACTCTGTTTCCTGCTTTTTTAAAAATCTTGTTTTTTTATAGTATTCTTATTATTATATAATTGCACTACAGCATCCTCTAATTGCCCAGGGCTTTTTGCACTATTATTTTGCACAATCTCAATCTTATTTTTAATTTTCCTGTAGGAAGGGAAATTAATTATTTAATTGAGCAATTCCTGTACTTTCTTTTTAAAAATCATTTTTGAATTATTTTTAATAGCATTTGTTCATATTTCTGTTTTTTGTTTTTCAAACGTGGCAGTTTCGGTCTTCCATTTGCAAAGGTAAGTCAGTTTTTCTCATTTTTGTGGAAATGACAGATAGAATTTAAAACAGGAATTTAAATAGATGCTTTTATCCCACACATTATATTTAAATATATAACCTTTTTTTTTTTTTTAAAAATGTCACCAGATTTCGTCCTCCATACAAGGGAATATAAATACATTTACCGTTTTCCTGCATGTTTTTAATATCTTGGTGACTCTAATTTTTATTTTGATCCATTTCTCAAAATAACTGCTGGCATGACCAAGATGGCTGCTTAGAGGCAAAAAATAATAATAATAGAAAAAAATAAAAATAAAGGACTAATCTGCGAACGATCTTGGGTTTAACAGAATTTGAACTGTTCGCGTTAAATGGTATTTGTGAATATAAACTTCTTTTTAATCGTGGCGATTTACGTCACCTTTACAGGTGAATAATCAACCATTATTGGTATTGTTTAATGTATTATTTTATTGGATATTCATATTTATATTATTATTTATGCAGATTTGGAGAACCAGCCTCGCTCCACTGGCGGAAGTACACCTGGCTGCTGGATGCCGCCCACCTCGGAAAAGAAACGAAGAAGAAACGAAGAAGAAGAGTTGTAGAAGTAGCAGGAGGCGGAGCCTGTTTGTTGACATCGGGCGAAATCGAAAATCAGATGAGTGAAGGCTGCTGATAATTTATCAGTTTGTCGCTACTACCGGAACGCGAAGCCTTGGCGAGAGCTAAGGTAGGACCCCAGTGGGGGAGCCCGGCACTCAGACGACGCTGCCCTGCGCTCGGATCCCGGCTTCACACACGCACAGCTCTGCGCTAGCTCCACCGGCTAAGTCTGCTAGCATCGTAGCACAGGGGAAAGTCATCGTTAGCTTTGAGCTAATGCAGACGCTGAATTCACTGCTGACCCGAGTTAGGGCTAAACTGAATAACAAGTGCTGGTCTGTGGTGTTTGAGCCTGTTGCGATTCACTTATGACTGTTGTGTGTTTTCTCGCCGCGTTAATGATGTTAAAGGGAATTATTTTGTAGTGTAGGTAGCTAGCTAAGCTAGCTTGCTAACTTGGTAATAGTCAGAATTCATTGCTGTGTGAGTGTTTGGCTAACTCAACAGAAAAAAAACAGTGAAAGCTGGAGCTCTGGCTTCAGCCCAACAGCAGCAGTGATTACCTTTTAATATTAACACGATAAATGTGTTTATAGAAAATGTTAGCGGGTGCAGAGCAGTTAAAGTAAAATGTTAACATGTATGCAAAGATGCAAATAAGTGTAAACACGCTGTGTGACAGCAGTTAGGCCCTTTAACAGAAACATGTTCATTTAACTAACAGGATAAAAACTCAGAGTTTGTAGGCAGACAACTCACTTTAGATACCAGCTTGTGCCACAGAAAAGTTTTGGATTTAAAATATTTTATTTACCTGCTGAATTAAGTGTTTGAACGTTCAGTGGAGTTTACAGTTTTTTTGGATTATATATTCAATTTCAGGCAGCAGTTAATGCAAATAATTTTTTTTTTTAAAGCGGCAGGTATTATCTTATTTTTACATTTGTAATTACAGTGATCAGAGCAGTTTCAATATCAGGTTGTTGTGGTAAAAAAATCATGATGTTAATGTAAAAAGTACAGAAAATTTTGGAGGAAAAATAAAACCAGTATCATTATCAGAGAGATTAATCTGTACTTCTGTTTATTGTGTTTTTAACCAGTTAAGATCAAAATAAAAGTGTCAGCATTTATAAACATATGATAATAAGTGTTTAAATAATTATCATGTCATGACAGGGACTTGGATCCAGGGAAGGGACTGAGTTTTGAGCTTGTTGTGGAGTTAACTTTCAGCCTTGATGGAGGTCTGCAGGCCTGGTCTGCTTCTCTATTTGATAATAAATGTTTTTGCATATGCACATAGCTCTGATGATAATCATTTAACCACAGAGGGAAGGCTTAAAAGGTTGCAAGCACACCATTGGAATTGCTCTAAAAATAAGATGGGGCTTCTAGAATAAGCAATGTTATGATCTGTAAGGTCCCACGGTTATCTGATATGTTGAATATAGTACCAGGGTTTCTAATGCATAGAAGCGCTTTGGCTTTCCGCCTAAAGAAAATCACCAATTTTCTTAATCAAATGGCCAAAATTAATAGGAAAATGCTCAGTCCTCTGCTAAATGTGGTACCCCACACTCATTGCCTAAATTACTTGTGGGTCAGTTGTTTTTCTGAGCAAAGTCATCCCTCAAAGGTCCATTATGAGCAGTAAAAAAAAACAACCCCTGACTGTAACTTAAAAAATGCTAAATTTAGTTGCTAAATATACCTAATTGCCCAGTCCGAATAAAGTATATGTGGTCGGATCATTATGGTCATACATTGGAAGGAAGTAGTTCTCCTATTGCCTGAATATTTATGGGTTGAAATAGCCCAGAAATCTCCAGTGAAGTTATTTGCACAAGTGACCTGAGGCTAAACTGATCTGTCTATTGCAGCTGTTACTGAGTAAATTTGGGGGTGTTTAGTTGGGAAAATCAATCATGTTCTCTGGTTTAAAGGCTTAAAAAAAGGGAACTATTTTTTTCCTCTGTTTCATTAGAAATACTTCACTTGTTTTTTTTTTGTCCTCACAGGTCCCCTGCACTGCCCCATCTTGATCTGACCCAGAGAAGAAGAGGCGAGCATGGCAGCCAAAGCAGGAGACAACCCCGACAGCCTCATGACTCTGGCGACCGTCTTCTGCCTGAGGAATCTGAGGAAGACCATGTGCTACCAGGGCTTCAGGAACAAGCTGTGCCTGCGCTCAGACATCTTCCTCCCCAGCGAGATCTGCGACAAGCTGGTCAACACGTGAGTAACCATCTGAAGGGTTCAGCTTGTCCTGTCAGAGGCCCTGTAGGAAATAGGCTTTTAATTGTTTTTTTTTTTTTTTGTTTCTTTTTTTTTTTTTACAGATACATGGAGCTTGTCCACACGGACAGTAACTTTGAACCAGAGGAGAGCTTCTTCCAGCTCTTCTCAGACCCCCGGAGCACCAGACTGACCCGGGTGCAGCTCAGAGAGGACTTTGTCCGCGACAGAGACCTGGAGGCCATCAAAAAACAGGTGGGAGGCAGCAAGGTGGTGAGAGTAACCACCACACCAGTTTTAGCTTTTGGCAGGGGATCTGACCATCAAAACCCACCAAAAATTAAGAAAATTTGTTTTCGTTCAGCCAGTGCTGTTTCTAACTTCTGGTTGGTACTTATTTAAAAAAAAAAAAAAAAATCTCAGTTTCCAGATAGTTTTAAACCATAAATGATCAGAAATCATGGAAGAAAAACTGCAGTGAAGGTGGATGCTGTGGCTGACAGAACATGTGATGGGGTGTGGACATTTAAACACTGGATAGTTTAAAGTGCTTGAGTTTAAGGCAACTGGACTTCCTGTAGGTTCTTGAAGATGTCTCGCCTGTGCTCCAAAAGGTTTCTAAAAGTTGACAGGGAGTCTCAGGTAGTGAACCTGCAGTGGGTTTCTCACAAAACTGAACAAATCTCAGAGATCTCAGTAGAGGCTGAGGTCAAAAGTCATCTAATGATGTCAGACTCTACTGTTCTAAATTATGGTCCCATTAGAGTCAAAAAGGACAACAAAGCAGGGAGGATTTAGGGTGGGGCTAACTTGTGACTGATGGGTTGCTATTGTGTGATGTCGTTGTTGTCCATCCTGTTGTTGGAAGGACTCCAGCATCGCCGTCTTGACTGTAGATGATGATAGTAGTTCTCTTTTAGCTGTTGAGGTTGGGTCACTGTAAGGAGAACTTTAAAGCAGGTGGAGAAGTGGTCTATGTGCTGTTAATTTAAACAAACCGCGGCTGCAGAGCAGAGCGAGGACTAGCAGCTGCAGTCCAAGATGGAGGAGCTGGAGTCCATCTGACTGCTGGATGACATCCTCTCTGAGGATTTATATCGAGGACTGGCACAACAGTGACGTTCCCAGAGAGCCAGCCAGTGGAGACAGGAAGTGCTAGAGCTGACAGCAACTGAATCTTCAAAATAAGAGGGAGGGAATTGTTTGCTAGTAAATTAACTGTGAGTGGCATTGTTCTCACTGGTGGCCCACCCAAATAAAGCCTGTGTGAACAAGAACAAGGCTTTGCATGGCAGTAAGCATGATTAGAGTGTAAAATCAAGTGAATGAGTCCGAGTTGCCTTGTTTAACTGAAATCTGATGTATTTTTCTGACAATGTTATCATCAAAAATGCTAATTATTTTAAGTAAATAAACAAAACTGGACGAAGGAGAGAATCCTCCTAAAATGTCTCAAACCTGGGAAAGCCGCGTCTGACAGCACTTTTATAGTGACAGTGAGAAGTTAATGTCAGTGGTTTCTTCTCTTACCCTCACTAATCACTGCCTTTGTGTGCAGGACCTGATCGAGCTCCACCTCACCTACTGCAACAACCTGTCGTCCCGCAGCTTGAAAGCGCTGTCCTGCTTTCGTGACACTTTGGTGTCTCTCTGCCTCTTTGGCTGCAGCAATATCTTCTACAGGAAGTGCGGCGCCCCGCTCGCCTGCAACGAGGACACGGACGAGGACGAGGAGGAGAGCCCCGCCTCTCGGCATGCTTTAGAAACAGACTTTAACTTCCAGGGATTCAACAGGCTCCGGCTGCTCAACCTGGGCGGCATGCCGAAGGAGCTGGACCCTGAGACACTGCTCAAACCACTGAAGTCGCTAACCTCACTAGATCTGTCCAATGTACAGTTACTGGGGACATCTTTTCTCACCCAATGGAGGGACAGACTGGCCTCTCTTGTTCTCTACAACGTGGACCTATCCGAGGAGTTGATCAGCACAGTTTTAGAGCTCGTTAATCTCAGGTAAGGTCTGTGGGATGAGGGTTTAATGTTCATTTAACACATCAAATAAAAAGTATTAACATCTGGTTCAAGACTGGGAGGAGCTCTAAATCCTCAGGAGGGTCAGAAAGGGCAACCAGTGTGAAAATAGGTGCCAAATCAAAAATTCAGATCAATCTGCTGCGGTGATTTCTCGTAGGTAAAAGGAGACCTTTCATCAGATACTGAAGTGGGGGATCTTGGGCTTTTAATAATGTCTTTGAACTTTTCTATGAAATGATTGTACAGCATTTTAATGACTGTAAAAGAAAACAAGAAGTGGGTGCACAAGTTTGAATTTATTTTGGATTTTCTCTAATCCACACAGGGTTAAAAGCTTATATCTCCACTAATATTTGGTTAAATGTCCCTTAGCAAGTTACTGAGGGGTACTTAACAACCAGATGCTTTGGTAGCCATCATAATTCTGGCTGGTGTTAGGGTTAGGGGGTTAGGGTTCACTTCACTCTTCTTGGCAGAATTGGTAGATATCATTTAAATTGTTTGGTGTCCTGTTATGAACTCTGGCTTTTTAAACAAGAAGGATATTCCAGAAGCTTAATGTTAGCCAGCTTTATTCTAAAACCTGTTTTGATGTGTGTTTGGGATCACTGTCCTGTTGGAACATCCAACTGTGTCCAAGTTTAAACCATCTAGATGCTGATTTAAAGTTGAAGAATTTGGAGGTAGCAGTACCACGGGCAGCAAAACAGCCACACAGCATGATGCTACCACCACCGTGCTTCACAGCTGGCGCAGTGTTCTTAGATTTTAAAGTGTCATCTTTATTTGTCAAAACAGACTCCCTGTCATCGTGGCTAAACAGCTTGATCTTCAATGAAAGACTTGGTAAAGACTTTATATTCAGAGATCAAGGAGAAGCACAAAATTTGGTGATACTGGTGCTGTAAAATGTCGTTAAGCTTGTTTACAGATTGGGGAGAAAATACAGATAAATCTCTGGCCAGTAGGCAAAGTAATGCATTTATAGAGTCCTCATACATATTTTGCTGTTTAACTGTAGGTTGGCCCTTTTTTATTTTTTATTTTTTTAGAATATTTTTATATAATTTACTGAAGTTCAAGTTAAAAGGAACTTTACTGCTCAATTTCAGCTCCTGATTTTATTTCTCAGCTCACTCAAGCACAAACAAGTTGCTTTAGCTCCTCCCCATTTAAGCCATCCCTCTTCTGATTAGCTGCCCCTCATAAATAGAGGTGGGTGGGGCTTAGAAGACCATGTCTGTGTAATTCCTTCTTGGTAACATCATACTGAGCCGAGCCAAGAGAAGGAAAAAAACTGTGATAAACTGAGTGCTTAGAGCAGTTTGCATGTTGTCATCTTAATATGTGTGTAGCTCCCCTCGTATGCCCACTGATCACTTGAAAAATAGTCACTGATGATGCTCCCTCTTCCTTCAGGCATCTTGACATCTCCCAGGAGAGCAGGCGGATCTCAAAGTTTAAGATGACCAAGAAAATTCTGACGGCCATTGTCCAGCGTCTGGTACACCTGGCGTCCCTAGACATATCGGGACACATCATGCTGGACAACTGCACAGTTCCACACTTCGAAGAAGCGATGGGGCGTCCGAGGTGGGTAACGATGAGCCGTAAGAAAAAAAAAACTCCCTTTAATGACCTTCAGGTGATAAATGAGGTTCTTAATGAGCTGCATTTTTCTCTCTGTTAGCGTTGAACCATGCAAGAGCAGCATCTACCCTTTCCAGGAGCTGAAGAGGCCCCTGCAGTTTCTGGGCTTGTACGACACCACCCTCTGTAATGTGACGCACATCCCTGCCTATAAGGTACCTGAACCCGGGTTTCTTTCAGCTGATAACACCAGGCTGCACTGCAGAAGAATACGATTTATTCAAGGTTTGTTTTGTTGGTTAAATCTTTGTGTTTCTGGACTTTTTCAGGTGACTGGATCAAAGAATGAAGACCAGGTCCTGAACGCCATCGAGGCTTACACAGAGTTTCGCCCTGAGCTCGCCCACAGAGCCATCAATCAGCTGTTTGACATCGCCAGGATACAACATTGCAGCCAGCTGCTCCGCGCTCTGCAGGTAGGACTTCAAGTCCTCCTTCGATGACTTCCTGTGATCACCTCTCCTGCCTGCTTGTCATTCCTCTCCTGAACCTTTGTGTCCTTGTTTGTAGCTTGTCATCGCAGCGCTGAAGTGCCATAAATACGATAAGAGCATCCAGGTGACGGGCAGCGCCGCTCTTTTCTACCTGACCAACACGGAGTACCGCAGCGATCAGAGCGTGCGGTTACGGCGGGAGGTCATTCAGGTGGTGCTGAATGGGATGGAGCACTACCAGGAAGTCACTGTAAGTCCGATATCAGCCCCACAAACCAGCTGCTGCGTAAATAAGCTGAGCAGAGTTTTATGATTTAGTGTTATGTGGAGCCTCTGAAACCTGCAGTTGTGTTTTTACTGTATACTGTGTATAAAACACTGTCTCCAGAACTAGGGGCAGGATTGGGAGATCAGAGAGGGCTCAGAAATTGTTCAGGTCCACTCTTTGATAGGAAACCTTGACTATGCATTTTAGCCTTCAATTGAATTCTTAGAATATTAACAAAGGCCATCATATATTTAGAATCATCCTCTTTGATTACATTTGATTGGTGAATCTGTGAGTTCCTGTTTCCTCACCAGGTCCAGAGGAACTGCTGCTTGACTCTGTGCAACTTCAGCATCCCCGAGGAGCTCGAGTTCCAGTACACCCGCGTCAACCAGCTGCTGCTGAAGATCCTGGAGCCGGCCCGGCAGGATGAGTCCATCCAGAGAATCGCCGTGCATCTCTGCAACGCTTTGGTGTGCCAGGTGGATAACCACCACAAGGAGGCCGTGGGCAAGATGGGATTCGTGAGGGTAAAAAAATGTTTAAGTCTTGGATGTATTTCCTCCTCAGTGTAGAGCTCGGTGATCCACTTCAGATCTCAGGCCTGTTACTTACTGCCAGTCAAGGTCAGCAGCAGGAGTTCCTATTGTCTAATGAACTTATTTTTGGTGTGGCAGGAAACCAGAGCACCCAGAGGAAAGCTGTGTGAACACGCTGAGAGCATGTGATGACAGTAGTGCAGATATTTCAGATCAAATCTCAGCGCTTTAGCCATGTTTGGAAAAAGAACGTGCTCTGTAATTTGTATTTTATACCAACCTATCATCACACTCACCACAGGCTAAAATTGTACTACATCTATGGTGTGATATATGGCTGTGACAGCATTATTTAGTCTGTTTTGTGATAAAGCAAACGTGATGGTAAATGTAAACTTCAGGACTTGCTGGTGTCTTGCCTTCAAAGTGGATTCAGGATTGTTTCTCTGTAGCAACGCCACATTTTCTCATGTTTTGTGTTGCAGTTTGACTGAAATCAGCTGCTGATTATACACGTGATAAATTCCTTCCTGACTCTTTTCTCATTCTCAGACAATGCTGAATTTAATTCAGAAGAAGTTACAGGACAGAATGGTGAGTTGTAAGTGCTTTACAGATTTATATGTGGCTTTTAGAAACGGAAAGAGCGCTTGCAAAGGCCGGTGCACTCTCTCACTGAGAGAGCTCCGGATTCATAGCAAAGTTTATTGAGCTCTTCAGGGCTTACAGGCTGGTGGCACTGGCTCATTTTAGGGAAATATTCCTGCTTATTTTTAATATCGCTGTATACATCAAAAGGAGCCCTGCTTTACTATTAAAACCATGATTACTAAACCCAGCCCAGTAATCATGTGACTACATTGCTAGACTGTTTGTAGCATTTTATGCTACAAAGTATAAGATAAGTAGTACATAAGTAGTACAGGGATAACTCCCTCTTAGTAAAACAAAAGGAGGTATTTTATTTTGAAAATTCCCAGACATTTATAATGACTTATAAGGTCAGTGCTACAGCGTCTCTTCTTTTGTCCGTGCTCCACCAAATCTCCTGAAGTCTAGTTTTTGTTGTTTTTATTTATTCTTGGTGAGAAGCAGACAAACAAGCAGCACTGAAAACATAATGCCTTTCTCCTGCTGGAAGGAGGAAACAGATCCTCCTCCTCATGCACACTAACCTTTATTCAATTATACTTTTCTTTCTTTTGTTGTTTAAAGCAGATGTTTTGTGTTTGCGTGCGTGTCTCAGTGTGACCAGGTGATGGAGTTTTCCTGGAGCGCTCTGTGGAACATCACAGACGAGACGCCTGACAACTGTCAGATGTTCCTCAACTGTCGGGGCATGAGCCTCTTCCTGGATTGTCTGCAGGTGAGTCTACGCTGCACCTGTCAGTTGATTGAAAAACAAAACTATGGTGATGAAGATGAGCCAGGCTGCTCCTTATTCTTAAGGACTGAAATAAAAAGATGCTTGATTCACAAGAAATCACTCGAGAACAACGATCGTTTTTATTATTAAAGCCGAAACCCTGAAAGGAGCTCAAAGGAAACTGTTACAGCTATAAAATAAAGTGCAGCCCTTCTTTCACTGCTTGTATACAGCTCGTGTTCAGACACTGTTAAGATGATGATAATTACAATAACTGAAAAACTAACTAAAATAAGTTCAATATTCCTGTTAAAATGAATTTTGTGTGAGAGGAAACACCGTTTAAAAAACAAACAAAAAACACCATTATCCTTAAACTCAGTGTGTACCTTTATTTTACCATCATGTTCCTTTCAAAGAGTACTCACATTTTCACTTTTTGTGTTTATTTCTGTTGCAAGTTTGATCTGAAATTTGTCTTCACCTGTAAACACTGAGTGGATTTGAGGGAATATAATCATCCCATCACTACACAGTCCTGTAATCGTCATGGAGAATTTTGCTATGCCATCATTTCTTTGACAACTTTATTTATGATTTTCCAATGTGACAAAAGTACAGAAAAATATAACTGGGATTGCAATTACAAACATTGCCATTGTAAAACTGGTTGCACCACGCAGTGGCAAACCAGTTGGATGCAGGAAAATGTATAATCTATGGACACAAACAAAAAATACTACCATGTGAACAAGGCAAAAAACACCAAAAAACAAAACAAACAAAAATAAAAAAAATAAAAAAA
>VVHJ01055322.1:0-17031 GCA_015107715.1 Tylochromis polylepis
TATAAAGTATAATATTCAGTATTAAAATTTGACACATCATCAGTAGTGGACCTTGGATTCATTGGGTGTTTCGGCCATTATCACTAGACACCCTCATCCAAAGAAGGCCCTGCCAGGGTTGATCAGGCCCCGGAGTGTGTCCCTGGTTTACGTTAAATTGTTTCTCTTCTACTTCCTTCTATCAAATTTCCTACAGATTATTTTCTTCTACCCATTCACTATAAAACCTGAATACTACTCAATTCACTACAAAACCTGAGTAATACTTACCTTGAGTTGAGCAGGTGTGTATTGTCTTGCCCTGCATCCTGGTTCCCATCATGCTCTCTGTCTGTGTGTCATTTCCTGTTCCTAGTTATAGTTTCTCCGCCATTTTGTTTAGTCTGTCGCCATTTTGTACGGCCATTTTGTACGGCCATTTTGTTTAGTCCGTCGCCATTTTGTATCCATGGGCAGTGTCACCCTCATCTAAGTGAGGCCTTGTAAGAATTGAGCGTACCCCGCAGTGCGTCTCTATTATTCCTTTCTTTAATTTGGGATAGAAAGGTGACAGTGAGAAGCAAAAGACAATGTAGAAGACAATGTTTGATGGTTCTAGTGCTTATACATGGATATATAAATTCCCAAATTCTAAATTTGTTTTTTCCATTTTAACTTTCAATAAAATATAATTAAAATTATTATGACTATTATGTTTTTATGTCTTAGGTAAAACAGCACATGATATTGTATGATAGTAGACGTTTGTCTCCAAAAATGACTGTAAAAAACCTACAAAACCTACAAACCTACAAAAATACACTGTCCCAGTTTAATCATCCTTTTATTAATGCCCGAGAAGCTATTTAGACCATCTAAATAGCTTCTAAATAGATCTGCTGTTCAAAATAAGGAACAGATACCTATGAGGGAAGTATCGGTCAAAACTGATGCAGCTCACACTGTGAAGGTGTGATATATGAACAGTATTAAGGGTTAAACAGAGGTGGGAAGGAAAGGCTGAGACGGAGCGCCTTTGCTCAGTCAGCCTGACGAGAAAGGAAAGGGAATGGAAAGGAGCCAGAGTGAGATAATGGGCATGAAAAGAAAAGGCTAGCATGACTGCACTGATAAGCCTTTGCTTTCAGTGACGGTTCACAGTTCATAAGGTCTATCCCTTGTTTTCATAGAAGAATGGAGAATATATGTTGAGGTGTGAAAGAAAGTCAAATATGTATGTACAATGGAACTGCAGGCAGAGGAAGTGGGAGGTTTATTGAAGGAAAAAATAATAAGAAATACAAATGAAAGGATTGAACAACAACATTCCAATATTCCCCTGGCTTCAATTTATGCCCCTGCTGATCTATGACCGCAGAGACCCAGGAGACAGAGACAGAGTTAGAGAGAAAGCAAGAGAACGTGAGTAGTCACAAAACAAAAGCTCAGGTAGCAAGAAGGTCTTTATGGCTTTGAGTGTGAATCCTGATGGACTGAATGATAAAAGTACAAGATGCAGTAGTTGCAATACATGGCAGTTTAACATGCATTACTTTATATAGTTATGCAGCTCCACAGTATTCTAAAAGTAATGTAAAAAGGTGTAAAACACAGAATTTTAGCTTGTGGTTTAGCAAACTCTAGATTTGATTGAGAAATAATGATCAGTTCTGTGCATCAAATATGACTGCTTCTTTAAAACAAACACTGTACTTTCTACACTGCACTTCATAGCTGATGTTTTTTTCTAGCCCCCTAAATGGAGTTTGCCTCAGGCTACATTCTAGTTTCATTTTGGGAGTTAGGAAAGTTATCTTCATGCTTAGATCTCACACGGCACTCTTCGAGTCTGGTCTGATTTTACTGTACTACCAAGGAGTTTGAGACAACTAATAAAGATACAATATAATTTGGGTAATCATTTGTCTACTCTAACCTACTGCATATGATACATTCAACATTATAACAGTAAATCCTGCTATAGCATTGCTCAGTTAGAATGGATTGTACAAAATCCATACAGTGGCTGAGGATGTGTCAAGAAATGGGTGAATGCTCTCAGTAGTAGCTGTTGAATTATTCAGAATAAGCTACTGTAGACATTCATCTCTGAGCAAAATGAAAAGCCAAATTTGTTTTGTGGATTAAATCTCCAGTCTGCCACTCCGTCATTTTTATCACCTTGTATTTCCACAGTCGCTGACAGAGACAGAGGAAAGGTGCGGCTAATGGTCTGCAGAGAAGCGGGCAGAGGAAGATTACAAGAGCGACCAGATGTAAACCGGGAGAGTGCTGGATTGATGGGAATTTCATGTGTTGCTAACCTGCATTTCACCAGTCTGTCTCCTAACAGGGAGCTAAACTGCATTTTCAGTCACATATTGATGCAGCTGTATTATGTATCGTCTTCCGGATTATGTTTGTGTCGTATTGCAAATATGTGTAAATTGAGATCAGCATTTATGCAGTTTATTTTCTGGTTTTCTTACTATCATTTACTTTGAGACAGTGACTCATGTATTTGAAGAAGCATGTTCATAAATCAGGATGCGGAATAGAATTTTCGAATGTTGTAAAATGATCATTTGCTAAATCAAACCAAGTAGATTTGGTGCCTAAATCTAACAAAAAAGTCAAACAATACAAAAAAATAAAATACAAATACACTGAATCAAACAGAAGCCTGCGGAGTGAAAGTCTTGTGACAGCTGGCCTCCATTAATCTAAATGTTTTTTTAATTGTATGGAATCGTGGTTGTAGAGAAAGAAAACGTGTTTCTTTGGTACTCAGTTTTTGTAAGAACCTAATTGAACCGAGAGAAAAACATTTTTGATTTCCACTTCCTACCTTTTCTTCTTTGTATCGCTCTCATTCAGCCACTTTCTGTGAAATTCTTTTTTAAAAAAAAGATAAAAACGCTCCACTTGCTCGTTGCTATTTTCTTTCAGGTGCTTCTCTTGTTACCTCTTGTTACGCTCTTTCTGTACATTCCCTGTGGCTGGTAGTGGCTTGCCATGAAGAGTTATCACTCACCCAGTCCCATATACACACAGACACACACAAGCCCTTGATCCCTGACCCCTGTTTCTCATGAACATAGTCTTCTACCATGTTGTAAAACTGCAGAGCTCAAATATCCTCACTCACTCATACTTCCACCCTTTGTCTTTTTTTTCACCATATTTTTCCACCTGACTTGATCTGATCCATACACACTCACATCTGCACACATAATCTCACTAGAGATGAGGAAAAAAGTACAACATATTTTTTTCCCCCTAAATTGATAATGAGGATTTTTAATATGCCACAGCTGATTACACTGTTAGAGGCTACAACATGACTCACTGGAGTGCATAAAGGGGAATTGTGCTCATTTCCACATTTATGTCTATTTGACCTCCTTTGCCCCTTTTTTATGAGCCAACGTTTTTCAAATGGGATGCTCCGATCCAAACAGCCAGGGGAGCTTTTTGAGAGCACGGCCGGAGCTATTATGATCACATTAGGGGCATCCACCCTCACTGACATCAAACAGATTCAAGAGTAGAAAAAAAAGCCTGTTAGAAACAAAGAGAGTAATCTGAGTTTGGATTACTTGCACATGCATTGACCTCATAGTTTGAAACTTTTGCCGTGTTTAATTTGAGTAGTCACTGCAGAAAATGATGACAAGCATAATAACCTTCAACTTCTCACTGACTTTACAATTACAATGCTTAAAGAGCTGTGCTCCCCTGCAGCTAAGATGGATAATCTGCCTTCTTTCAGTTAACTAGATGAAGAGTATTTTCTTGTGATTTTCACATTGTCTATAATGGACTGCCTTTAGAGAACAAATTAAACTCACTTGGATGAAATGATTAAATATTCTTTTTAGTTCAAGTGCAAGTGTTTGTACTTTGTTGATCATACAGACATTTTGGGCGGAAGTTAGAAGTTTGGATGTTTTAATGCTTTGCCTAAATGTGAGCCCTGTGATACTTAGAGTTCGAAACCCAAGTGCACCACATAAAGGATTTGTTTCAAGGGCAGAAAACTAGCTTTAATAACCGATGAAAAATACAAATCACACAGCAGGGGAAGAAATGCACAGGGAACACACACACACAAAGCACAGCAGGAAGATATAAAAAACTAAACAAGACACAAACAAAAATGAAAAGGAAAGGAGATTAGACTGTACACCACATTCATGCACATACATAAAGAAACGAGCTGGAGAGAGCAAGACAAAGAAAACAGAGACCGAAATAGAACATGGGGCTGATTGGATAAGAACATGCAGGTGAAAGGAATTAAGGCAGAGACGAGACAAACACAAATACAAAAAACTCACAAAAAACCAAAAAGATTAGGAGTGAAGCAAACACTGGAGACATTTACATGAATCCTAATATTCTCAATCTATTTGGTTTTGAAACACCAAGTAGAATAAAAATAGTCCACAAAAAACACCTCAGTGAGAACACACAGGATAAAAATGCAGGGTTTCAGAGGGGTGGAATAAAACTTTTCATAAGCCAGTTAGAATAAAATTTGCAGTTCAATTCTATTTTATTTATACAGTGCCAAATCACAACAACAGTCACCTCAAGGTGCTTTATATTGTAAGGTAGCACCATTTCAATGGTCTTGAGAGCTTCTTTAGATTTTTTAAGTTTCTCCTCTCCTCCAATGTTGTGCTATGCATTTGTAGAGTTGCTGTTTGGTTCACCCTATGTAGAGCTCAGGGTAGCTCTCACTTGTACTGTACTGTAACACATACACTGTGTTGTTTAGCTTGTATCACTGCATTTAAAGGAGAACGGACACTCATTCTACCATGACTTGGGTGCCTGAGAACCTGCACAGACATACCATTCAAACGATTCAACCACATTACTTCTTGGCTGCATCCTTTGGTGTTCCTTTTTTTAATCGAATCAAATGGATGCAAGGCTCTGTCCTCTTACATCAGAGAGCTAATCACAAAACCTTTTAAACCACTTTTACGTATGTCACAAGGTTCAGATTAACTGCATCTGCATCTGTGCATTTAAACAACAGACAACAGGAATGCTATTGTTTTAAAAATAAAACACTGGAACGCAAAGAATACAAAACTCGATGATGCAGTAAGTCCTTGACAAAAACCCACACCATGATAGACCCTATTGTTTAATTACAATTTGATCAGGGTTTTTAGCATCCATATCCATACAATACATCTGAAGATATAAACATTTTATTAAATGCAATGATGTTAATTTGACGAAATGGAGAAAAATTTTGTATCAATTTGATATACCACTGACAATAGGTGTAATATCTTTTTGGATGGCCTTTGAACATCACTTGTGCCAGATACCTTGGAACTCACGTCTCAGGAGTGATGTCCCCTGAGTTTGTGTGTTCCAGAAAAATCCAGGAAAAACAGGATTTGTTTTGGTTCTCAGCAAGGCAGAGCCATTCAGTTATCACTAGCAATCTTTTTGGGGGGTTTTTTGCTTTTAAAAAACACATTCATGGATAGCACCTGAGCAGTGCTCTGCATATGGCTTAATTAGTGAGTTGCAAATACACAACCGTGGATGTACAGATGAAAAATTTACAGTTTTACTATTGTTTATGTTCAGTTCCACCATCTTGGATTGCTAACTCGGGGTATGTTGGTGTGCTACAACATTCCAAGTGGGAAATCTGAATTAAGGGGACGTTCCAGAGCAGCTCTATAGCAATGGCTGCTAAATACAATTTACCTTGATTTAAAAGTTTAATTTTTGCTATATGATGCATATTACGATAACTTAACTTAATGAGATTATTTACCTCAGTGTCATAGGGTTGAGTCAGTTTTCTTTCCTGTGTTGAGATGAAAGGCTCTTTGGAGTTCACGGCTGCCAGGCCCAGTGGATTAGCAGCTGAAGCATGCAGTCATTGCAGTTGGTACTGAAGAGGCTGTTTGCATACACATAGCTGCTTGTGTCACAGCTTTATTTACATATCAAAGATTCAAAGTGAACACGACTGTTCACTTTTAGACTTTTATCTCTAACAGCTGAGGCCAGAGTAAGACAAATATTACACTTCTAACAAATTCTTTGTGTGGCTGGATGGGTCAGCCTATTTACAGTTAGCTATTACTCCAAAACAAAATCCTCTATGGGTAGATGTCAAGCCTGCAAACTGAAGCGAATTTACTTCTTTTGAGATTCTATTAACTCTCACTCTGACACTACTAATCCATCCTCCTCTGCTTCTTCTTCTCTCTATTTAGAAGTGTTGACCTGGATTTGAGGGGTAAGTGCGGGCTAAGAACTGCAGCGACAGCAGAGACAGGCAGCTGCTGTGGGCATAGCAGAGGGTCTGTGCTGATTTGTCTGAAGCGCAGATGACATTGACAGGAAAACAATGTGACTGGCTGGTCATACAAAAACAGTGACAGTTCAGCAGACTGAGGATGTGTAAATGTGCTGATGCTGCATCAGAAACGATAAAGCACTATCTTCTAGATATTCTTCTAGATATATATTAGTCCTTTCATATCCCAGGTGCTCTCCTCTGCCTTCTAGCATTCTCAGTATGCTGTCATCATCCATTGTAATCAGTAATAGAACAGACACAGATTTAGTGGTCATCTGGCACATGTGTGAAGAAATGTGCAAAAGGCTAACTGTGTTTTTGACCCAAACCATATTTTCGTAGTTCTAAGAAAGTACTGTTGTTGCCTAGCTACATTCAGCTTCTCCCTTGCTACCTCTCATGGCAAAGGAGCAGCTGAGTTTTTCTGCAACACCAAAGGGGACTTGTGTCTCCATCTGGGATTGAACAAACAACCTTGCACTTGCCATGAAAATGTGTTGGACTCTACACCACTGGAAGCCCACCACTGTGCAAAGTGATGTCAGAGTGACATATTTCATAAACCATTTTTAGACGTACAATTTCGGTCCACTGAAGGGGTTGTTTTGTAATGCCAGGTGACGTCTTTTTTGTATTTTATTGTATTGGTCTATTATACTTCTAGTGTTGCCATCCGTACGACCTCTGTGTACAAGCTATTCAGTGGTCTTTGTGGACGTCTTTTCAGTGTCAAACTTAAACTCATTTTAGATGTCGTTTTATAATGCTTCTACATATACAGGCTCTGTAGTCACATGTTTCTAGAGGGTGGAGGACATGTTTTCTGTACAGAAACAGTTATGTGTGAAGGAATGCAGAGTGATCAGCGGATATCTCTAAGATGGCGCTGGGCTCTTGACGCTTAAACAAAAGCCAGCAGCTGCTTGGTGGATTTCGAGCAGAAATGTCCCCAGTTTATCTCAGACAGAGACAAAGACTGTCGATCAGATAGTCCAGTTCCTATACACACTTGCACAAACTTCTCGTACTTTCCGTCCCAACTTCTCTCAGTCCTACTACCAATCACAACCACACTCACTTCCTCTCACACAGCTCTTCACAATAAAACAGGATACCAACCTCACTAAAATAAAAAGAATCATATATAATGCAAATGCTCTTTTAAACTTGTTAAACACACTGTACTCCTTTTAAAATGAATTCCAAAATTTTTCTAAATACCTTAACCATTATTATTTTACATTGTAATATGTTTTTAATAGTTCAAAAATTGCAATAAATGACAGTTTTAACCTGGTTACAAACAAATAAGCTGATTCATTTAAATGAATAAACCAGTTAAAGAAAAAAATTTAAAATTTAAAATAACAATCAAAACAACAACACCCCCCCCACACTTGTTCTGAATAAATCAACAGGCTAACACATAATTGAGTAAAAAAAAAAAAAAAAACAGTCCAAAGTTCAAATGTTGAACGTCATATTGACGTCCAGGTTGGGTTATGGTTGGACGTCCAAATTGTGGACCTGGTTTGGACGTCGTATAGATATCCAGAATTGGTCAAGGACCGACGGACACAATATGGACACGATCTGCTCGTCTAGCCAACATCCAATGTTTAGTGGGCTACTCTTAACCTAACCTAAAAAAAACCTCTATAAAGGACAGTGTACCTCATAACCTGTATAGGGACTGGTATCTATGTATCAGGTTCACCTCTAACTGGGAACTCAGTGCTTTATACTACAAGTTACATTCAGCCATTCACACACATTCATAGTGCTTTATTCTGTTTACTCACACTCTGAAGGATACATCAGTATGAACATTTAAAGTTAAACATTTTAAATGCTAAAGTTTAAATTAATTTTTGGATGGAATTTGGATCAGATTCAGCATTGTTTTTGTAGAGTGCAGAGTGGAAAGCTATTCACCCCCCCCCCCCCCCCCCCCCCCCCCACACACACACACACAAATAAGAGCTGTAATGTGCTCTAGTGATCTAGTTTCTTCACCTGCAGCTGCTTCTTAATTGCTCGCCCCTGGAGAGAACAGAGGATATCGACCCGTTCGACACAATAGTGGAACTCATCTCAGTCTTACAAATTTATAAGGAAGCAAAAGGTGGAAACACTGAGATTAAAACATCTCTTCAAGGCCTCCTGAAGAAATGATCATGTCTATAGTAACGCTTTTTTGTCATGTGTTCATGTATTTACACCTCTGCTAAGATCAAAGTGCACTAAGAACAGAAAGCTATGAAATCAAATATCAAATTAATTTTGACATCATATTGCTTCTGTTGATATTTGCACAATCCAAGGTTGCACAAATTGATTTTTGGTAAGTTTTTTTTAATGTATTATTCACTGTATCACTTTTGCCTCTAAAGAAATATTTTTTGCTGATGTTGCCTGACAGAATGAAGACTTCTGTGCATAGTTTGAAGTTCTCTCTATGTCTGCATGGGTTTCCTTTGGGTGCTCTGGTTCCCACCCACAGTCCATACAGCCGTACATCTAACTGGTGATTTTTAATGACTGTCCTTCTCTCTGTGTTGGTCTTGTGGTGAACTGGTGACCTGTCCAGGTTAAACACACACTTCTTCCCCAATTTCAGGTGGGACAGGCTGCAGTTCACCTGTTTTCAAATTCAAATGTATTTACATAAATTTACTTATACAACACCAAATCACAACAACAGTTTCCACTTTATATTGTAAGGTAAAGACCCTACAATAACAACTGGTTAAACAAAGATGGATTGATAGACATAACAACGACATTGTTGGGGGAAAAATTTCTGTTTGAAATTAAAGACTTAAATGGACAGAGTGGGGTGAGATCAGATATATTTTTCTTTAGCCGGCTAAAAGAATATGAAATATTTCAGAATGTGTGCCATCAACCAAATCCCTTGCAAATAGACAGAAAATAGGTTTATTATTTGGGGCAAGCTGATCCAGCAGAGAAACAGTTTCTAATTATTGTATTATTCTTAATATTAATGATTAAATCCCCCATTTAAATCCCCCATTCTGCTTATTCTATTGATGCTCGTGAATTAAATATTTTGACTAAATTGTGCGCAGCCTTTAGGATTAAGAAACAGATATGGCTATTTTAAATTTAATACAACTTATTAAACAATCTGATGTCTCAATTAAATGCTCAGAGAAGTGCTAAATGGGATCACAACCTGGTAGAGCTGTGGTTTTCACCGATCATCAAGCACCAGTTGGGTTTTTCCTCCTCTTTAACATCGGGGAGCTATAATGAACTCAGTTTGATTCTGTGCAGCACAATGAGGCAAACACACTTGTAGATGCAACACAAATAGTGAGACTGGAGCTTTTCAGTAGTGTTTTCAGACAATATTTCACAGTTTTGCCATAGAACAGACTTTGGTTTTGTGTGAAACATTTTGGTGTGGGTTGGATTTTAAAGCTGTAAGAGTTTTTGTGCCTTTCAGAGTCGCTTTGGCTCTGGGTTGAAAAGTGATTGTGGTTTGACATCCCATCTTCCACTGGCAGAACATTTCAGTCATTAAATATCTCCAGCTTTTGTTTACTTCCCAGATGGATTTTGCAAGAAATAAAAGAAACAGTTTTCAAGTCAAGAGCATTCAACTCAGTTCAACTCTCAGGATTTGATATGCTTGCAAGATGAACAAAGCAGTTTAAAACGAGGAATATGTGAAGTCAAATTCAGAATTAGACTTGATAGTTTACTCTCCATCCAGGCTTCAAAATATTTATGTATTTCCATTCATCTTTATTTGCAGCAGTAGCTCTGAGAAAAGAAGATAAAATGCTGATCTAACATGCGGCCTTTGGGAAAAGGCATCCCAAAACCCCCTGTCAAGCTTTCACTGAACACTGCTGTTTTCACAGCCAGAGATCAAACAGCTGACATAAACTCAATACAAACTATTTTAAGATCAAGGACTTTACATAAAGGCTTCGAGTTTTAATATGGTACGTAAAATTGCTTAAGATTTTAACAGAGCATGGACAGTTTACAAGGAGCAAAAATCTAACAGCTCAGAGAACACATTTTAAATAAACACTTAAATTAAAGTTGCATTTGTCTCATAAACTAGTTCTTCTATGAGACAAAGGTGAAAGAAAATGTCTGCAATAACACCAGTCAAAATAACAGTATGACTATTGAATTATCACCAAGTTGACCTACCTGCAGAAGCAGAATTAAATAAGTAATCTAAGACAGAGGTTTTAAAAGCTGAGGTCTCTTAGTGCTGCAAATTAAATGATGTAGTCAGTTCTACAGAGCATTGAACATTCATGACTTTGAAAGGGGAGGTCAGAGTTCCTTTGATTGGTTTTGTGTTCAGGGGCATGTTATGTGAGATGGAAACTGAATCCACCATTGGGATTCCAGAATAAAGGACTACAGTGAGAAGCAGCGGGAAACGCCCTTAACGTCCTGTAAATGCCAGTATGTCGCTGTTAGCCAGTTTGGATTTAGTGCAAACTTCAGGTTCATTGAAATTACTGTTGAATCTTTTGAGCAGAGTCTGGTTTATTTTAGTTGCTTTATTTTAATCTTATGATATGTATTGGATCATAATTTCTCTGTATACACTGAATTTTACTGCTAGGCAAAACCCAAGAAGGCTTGATTTCTTTTAAGGACAACAGCAGTTTTGTGTTTGGCACGATTCTCTAATGAAACTAAAGCACTTGAACCTTCCGGTTTTAAACTTGTAAACATCAAGTGTAACACATTTGATGCATATGGTTTCGTGAGTTTTTGAGACTTCTGCATCATCAGTGTAAAAAAACAAAATAAATTGCAAAAACATTTGAAAAAAGAAAGGAAAGGAAAATTTTGATGTAGAAAATATGATACCAATTAAAACTTAAATATGCAAATTACAATTGAATTTCTTTTTGTTTTTCAGTTTTCAGAAGGTTCAATAAACACTCCATTTTCAGACCTTATCACTGTTGGTTTGTATTTCATGTTTACCTGTACACGCCTCCTTCTTTCTTTTTTATTTTCTTTCTTTCTAGTTTTCATCATCTGGTTTGTTAATCTTTTTATTTTTCTAATCTAGTTTTACGATGTATGACCCTCTGGAAAGTTCCCTAGACTTTGGCTTTCATCTGCTCCTCATCTGGGCTGCTTATCTATCTAACTACTAATCTAATCTAATCTAATCTAATCTAATCTAATCTAATCTAATCTAATCTAATCTAATCTAATCTAATCTAATCTAACTACCCTCAAAGCTGTAAATTAAAGACTTGGGATTTACATTGTCTTCTGGTGTTTTGTATTTATTTCCTGTGAAATCACTACATAAATGACAAATCCTAAAAATGTGACTTAATTCCATCATCCATGAAGTCGCTGAGTTAACCTTTTTGCTGGATGTCGTGCAGTTCTCTGGACGCCTACAGACCTGGGGCCCTGTTGGCTCATGCTGGGAAGGCAGGCCTCTTGAGCTCTTGCCCTTTGGCTGTGGATGCTCTGTCTGGGGCTCTTTTCTCCCTTCTGCTGGAGTGGGCACGTGGTTGTCAGTGGAACATGTGGGTCTTCAGTACTCTTGAGGAGCTCTTGAAGGATAGCTCAAGGCTCTTGGAGTGTTCGCTGCCTAGTTCATTTGTTTTGTGTCGTTCTCCTGTAGCTCAGGTGGTAGAGCAAGTCATCTATTAATCAAACATTCATACTTGGCAACCCCAAGTTGTTAAATATGAATATTTTTTATTTTTCTATGCTTACCACTTAAGCACAGAAAAAAGTGCTTGTGTAAATAGGCGAATGAGGCATGTTGTATAAAGTGCTTTGAGTGCTCTGGGAGAACAGAAAAGCACTACATAAGAATCAGTCCACTTACCTCTGGCATTGTTATACTATATACATATTAATGTGAACAATAAAAGAAAATAAATAAAAGTGAATTGACTAGCAAGAGGAACCTTGAAAGAAAATGTTTTGGCATCACAGGGCATTCACATCATGATTCTGCTTGCTAAAGCTACTGGACAAGATACGTTAATAAATAAAGGAGAAATAAAATAAAAAAAGATATTCATGTGGACATAAATCGCCCAGCCAGTCCATGCAGTCATTTGGATAACACACAGCTGGTGTACTACATTCTGCTGAGGAGCTTGTAGTTTTAAGGCAGTGAGTCAGAAAAACTCAGCAGTCACTCTCCTCCTGCATCACGTTCCCTCTCTTTTCCTTGTGTATTTATTTGACAGGAGTTATTTTAGCTGTCCTTATTTCTGTGGAAGCCAAGCAAAGTAGCAGGCATGATGAAATGAACACAAAGAGAAGGCTATATTTAAAATCCTACTCATAGCTTCCAAACTGGAGTATATTTAGAGCAGCAGCACAATCAGTGACCATTTACCAGCCTGTTTCTGGGCTTCAACATGCACACATCAACTGCACCAAGCCAAGGGGTTATGCATTAACACATACACACATGTTTGCAGGAGCTACTGACAATCAGTAACAAAACATTTATTTTGAGAATGAAATGTATCTGCATTTTAAGTATATAAACAAAGACAGTAACCACAGGTCTTAGTTTACTGGTTTCCAGCTTTCAGGTGTTACATATAAACATTTTCCTAATGTTATTATATTTTTCAAAAGAGGCTGCAAATTATTTCCAAAATGTAGCATATTTTGTTCGCATACATTGCATGAATAACTTCTGTTAAACCAGCTATGATAAAAATAAAAGTAAATTTTTTTTAAAAAAGACATAACAAAAAGGGATCAGAGTTATGACATTAAAGACAATTATTCTGTGAATCCAATCTCTGAATCCAACTATGCAGTGGCTGCTCAGCACCAAGATTAAAATGAGAGAACATAGTGGAGCGCATAGGCTTTAGCCAATCAGCTTTATCACAAGTAATATTAAGATCCACTTAGAAAGAAAAAGGCAAGGAAAAAAGGAGCTCCACTCATCATCCAGAAGGCGCTCCACTGGATCGGTCCATCATTCATTCACCAACCTTCTCTAATGTTTTACTCTCCAGTGCTTTTCTTATTAGAATGCGAGGAAGACGAGTCTATTGTAATGATACTCAAGCCCGAGAAGTCAGTGTAATTGAAAGGCTGATGTGCATGTGTAAAGCTATATAGGATTGATTAGCTACTGTAGGCTGATAAACAAAGAAAAAAACACATCAGTACATTCTCAGGTCTGCTTATTTTTAGTGTAAAGTCAGGATTATAGGCCTGGAGCTTAGGGAAGTGTGTGAGAGTGCATGCAGTGTGAAGATTTTGCCTGGTTTTCACCAGGCAAAATATTTCACACTGTCAAAATATAAAATATGTATTTGTTTTCAGAATGAGTATGAGGTCACAATTGGATCCCAGCAGGCCAGACAAACAACAGAAATAAAATCTGATCTGCTAAATTTTAATTGTTTTGTATATGTAAATTTGTAGACTTAATCAGAAGTTCCACCAACAAGCTGTGATGTTTCCTTTGTTGTGGTTTTAAAGTTGCAGTCAAATCTTTAAAACCATATTTAAAATCTTTAAAACCTTCAAATACATTGGATTTAAAGTTTAAAAACAATAATCATCGCAAATGATGTCTCACACCTTTAAATAAACAGCATGTGCATAATATTTATGGATATAAGAATAGGATACTATGAAAATCTTGCTAGCCAGTTTCCAGAGTGCACTATTGCAATAATATTTTTAGTAGTGTAAGACTTTGAGTGCTGAATGAATAAACAGGAATAGTGTTTCTCTGATATTGAGCGAGAGGACACACATGAGCCATAAATGTTCACTTCCTGATTCATGGCATGCTTCTCTCTGCAGGGCCTGTATTGGAGCCATCTTCACTTTGTACTTGAATCTTTGCCTTTTTTAGTCTTCAGAGAATGAGGCTGGGTGAGTGAAGAGTCAGCATGTTCATAATTTGAGTGTGAATGTGAGTAAATTCCTTATATACAACTATAATTTAAATGTTCTGCCATTCTTCTAAAATGAATTGTGCACAAAACTGTAAAATTGTTCTGGATCGCCACAATTTTACAGCTGAAAGTACAAACTCAGGGTAACTGCCTGCTGGGTATATCCATCATCCCAAGCCAAAATGAATAATTTCTGAGCTCGGTGTTTGTCTCGAGTCCTTTCTGGCCAGCATATATATAAACTTTTTGCACTTATTTTGGAATCTCAGCTTTGCTTGTTAGAAGGTACCTACATACTTCCAGTAATACACCACTGCTCCAGACAGGAACTGTTTTGTGGCTCACACGGTGGTTTTAAAGTCCAGTCTTTGCCATTTCAGTGATTTACAGTCAAGTCAGGATGTTTTTCAGCGGCTCACCTTGACTCTGAAGCATTCTGGGAAACCGATTAAATTATCTAGCATCAGTTTAAGCTAAAGTGGCAAAACAAAGTCTGTGTATGTCAGTGTGAGTGTTTCACATGCATCCAAGAACATCGAAAGAGAAGATGATAAAGAACGATGAGGGAAAAAGACAATCACCATGGTAACAAGGAGAAAAAAAACTGCCCATTTTCCTCTGCTTTCCTCTCTAATCTTCCAGATAACACAGTCGCCCCATGTCCTTCCTTTTATCGGTGCGTTTCATGTGTGTCCTGCTCTTACACCCCAACTGTCTTATGTGGAGATTTAGTAATTCATTGTTTAACCAGCTAGGAAATGTTAGAATATTCTAAGACATTAGCCCTTCAGTGAGGGCTTCTGGGAAAACTTTGAGGCTAAGCATCATGATGAACAGTATGAACGCTGCATCTTGAAGTCCAGATGGGCTGTTATTTCTGCACCTCATTTGTGATGTTATCAGGGCCTCGTGCTCCATTTGCTTTGAAGATTGGATTCTTTCAGCCACTTCAGTAATCAGATACTTTAGGGCATTTCTGGAAACTGATTCGAACACTTGCATTAGTTCTGATTGGTATCTTGTTCTTTCTTATCCAAAACCTCAGACTGATACCCTAATACTTGGAAAAAACAATGTGTCCATTCGATGCGTGAAACAGTGTTGATGGTGTTTGTTTGTTTGTTCTAATCCAGAAATGATCATAACTAGTGTACCAATTACCTGTTAGTACAATTATCTATGCACGATGCCACATTATGACAATAAGGAAGTTATTAAAGTCAGTTATTTATAACTACCATGAAAGATGAAATTAGCTCTGGGACCAAAACAGGTTTTTTCTGTCCAAGGCTGTAAAATTTTTTATTTCTACTGTAAAAGTATGCATTTTAACAGAGAAGTCTATGTGGGCTGAATACTCCTGTAGTCAAGGAACTACAGTTTTTAACACTTTTTTCCTCCTTTTTCAATCATAAAAATTGACAGTACAAATCCAACTGTATTTATATAGAATGTAGGGTACAGACTTTTGGATAAATATTAGGGATTATGGCAAGAACATTTTTATAATTTTGTATTTTAAATTTGTAGATCATGACACTGTTACATTTCAATATACTCAAATAGAGTCCGGCAGGATAAGTCCTAGTAAAAGACATTTAAGAGTTCTTACTGACAGCAGGAATAGCTACACAAAACTGGCAGTACAAATCGAAGACATGAAATAATACAAAGAAGTAAACAGGGTACAAAGAACCTCAGGAACAACACAGTTATAAGAGTACAGAGGATAAACACAGAGTAACAGGTGGGTGAATAGATCTGAAAGAAGACAGAAGGACATAAGAATAGCTGGCTTGGAAAAAAGTTAGTTGGAGAAAAAATTAAAGAAAGGAGGGAATAGAGAAAGTAGACAGTAGAAAAATAGGCACATGTGGAAGCTAAACGTCAAAGTAAAACCCGAAGTAACCAAACTGTAAATGACTAACACAAGGAAACATGCAGGGTAGCAGGGAAACCACAGAAACACAAAGGAGTACAACAAAACCAACATAATGATGTTATGTGTTGATTTTCCGTCTGCCAGTAGTACCACACACATTGTACAGTGGAATTCTACAGACTTCACACACTTCCCTGCATCACTGTACAAGCAGTTACTTAACAAAACCAGTCTGGTGGAACTGTATGTTTCTTCAGAGCAAAGGTCTTTTGGTTGATTCATCCCACATGTAATCAGTTTTCTGTTACTAGACAACACACAAGTAACACATTAATGCAGATAAGTCCATACTTTATACTTCACTGTAAGGCTCCACCCTCTGAGTGCGATGTGTTTATGATCTCAGTGACCTTCAGACTCAGTAAACACAAAAATCTAACAAGAAGACTAAGAATATGCATATCAGTGCCACAGTGGCTTGTCCTCATGTGCTGTAGACCTGTGGCTTTGTGTGTCTTTATAAAACCACCACATTTGCAGGTCCAGCGTTTTCCTTCATCTTATTACAGTCCACTCGAGTGTGTGTATCCATCTGTAGCTCTCGTCCATCATCTGTGATTGATGGAATGAGCCGAGGAGCGGTGACAAGCAGAGGGAAGTGGATGTATTTATTGAAGCAAATAAAAGATGGATAGAGCGTGGGAGACAGAGGAAGCAAGAAAGAGAGAGAGATATGAGCTGTCAGGGGTTCTTGAATGGCACAGCAATTCCCACCTGCAGACACAAAGCTTTTGAATCCTTGCTTTTCTGCTTCAGATGAAGTGAAAAGATTCACCTTTGGAGATGATATCTACCATTCTGCTATTGCTTTCACTTGCTCCACTTTGGGCCTGCTAATGGAT
>VVHJ01055327.1:0-15754 GCA_015107715.1 Tylochromis polylepis
AGTTAGCAGCCATCCAGGTCTTTATGTCTTTAAGACATTCCTGCAGTTTAACTAAATGGTGTGTGTTATCTGGCTTCATGGACAGATAGAGCTGGGTGTCATCTGCATAGCAGTGAAAATGTATACTATGTCTTCTGATGATACTGCCTAGGGGAAGCATGTATAATGTAAACAGAATTGGTCCTAGCACTGAGCCCTGTGGAACACCATAATTGACCTTAGTGTGTGAAGAGGACTCTCCATTTACATGCACAAATTGGAGTCTATTAGATAGATATGATACAAACCACTGCACCTGTAATAAACATAGCAAGCACTTTGAATCTTAAATGGGTGAAAGGAAATGACCATCCAGTGAAATCAACCTGAATCTTCAGCATGTGTTTGTTCAACTTTAGTATCGATGTTATCGATGTCCATCATTTGATCGAGGGTGATCGAGGGCCAGCAGCTTTTATCCCTTTAAGTTTCTGTGTCTGTTTTCAGTCCTCCTCACGCTCTCAGGCTGTTTCAGAGTGAATTCATCTGCTTCTGTGTTCTGACTCTTTCCGGCTGCCGCTGACGGCCTCCTGTGATGTAAACCTGCTGTACATGAAGGGGGTGAGTTTGGCTTCGTTAACATGAATCATCTGAACACAACAGAACACCTCTGCCTTCTGCCTCAATTAGCTGAGCACCCATATCACAGAGAGCAGCTCCCTCGCCTCCTGTCTCCCGTCATCACGGCGAGTTTAAACGAGTTGGACGTTCACGCGAGCAGAGGGTGGGGTTAATGTAAAATTCAGTTCATGTAAATAGGGCTCACACGGACGTCCAATTTTCTGCTATGTTTGTTTGAAACACCTGCAGAAAGGCAGCATTGCCTTGCGAGCCGCGTAGCCCTCTCTTCAAATAGCCTGACAGCTCTGAAAACACAGCACCTCCGTCAGCTCACTGTTAGCCTGCCATCAGGTTAATCACAGCAACATGGACGGATTACCGAACACGGCGTGCACAGAGAGACGCCAAACCACCGCCGAAAGCCAACAAGCCAAGACGCACAAATATAAAGAAACACAAAACAACCACAAAGAGACAAAACGGGCACAAATATGGAAAAGGTTTTGAAAAAAGTCAGAGATTCAAAGTGTTAAAATGAAGGAATGCAGCAACAACACGGCCTTATTGTTTTCGGTAGTTTGTGCTTCTTCGTGTCTGTGGTCAGCTCGTTGTGGTGTTTTGTGTCTTTGTGGATGATTTGTGTCTCAGGGTCTTGCTCATGCACTGTCGGCGCCGAGGGGCCGGCCATCTCACGCCTTGGACGCCACATCAGGATGGCGGGTCCACGCTCATTAGGGCTGCGTGTGATTGGAGCGGCCCAGCAGCCAGACAGCAGGCATGTGTAATGATATTGTAATTACATGGTAATTAATATCTGAGCAGACAGCGAGCCTGAAGGGAGGCGGCTCGGCTCGCAGCAGATGGGAGGGACTGATAATTTCTCCACAGCCATTCGCCGGAGCCTCTGTACTTTTATTTGGTGGCGTCTTGATTTCACGGTGCTGAGCGGAGGATCTCGGGAACAGCGCGATTGTCCTCGTTTGTGAGCGGCGTTCCTGCATCGATCTGTGCTTTCCTTTCTTCTCCTGCAGCTCTTTGAGACCCCGTCCCAGCATATGTTCCTCACATTCATTGTTAAGTCAAAGTGTGACTCCGCAGCCAATAAAGAGGCAGCTTTTCAGAGCGCCACATATGGTGGAGCTGTTGCGGGCTGTCTTTGAAAACTCCACACAAGTAGAATTTCACACGGCGTTACGGGCTCTAAGCTGCCTATTCAAGAGCTCCGGCAAAGGGACCCCTCCATATGGCCTCGCCTAATGTGCCTCCCCCTCCCATTAGCTGCACAGACCTCCCCGTCCAGAAATAACAACATCAATGGTGTAGCCCTCTCGCCACTTGACAGCGTTGCTCTCCTTTTCATGCCTCACTTGATCAAAACGGAAGGAGTGAAGCTGATGCCTTTTTGAAGTGCTTTTTGCCTGCCGCTTCCAGGCGAGCGGCGCTAACTCATCCTGCCCGTCACTCCTCCGCCTCCAAAAGGCCGACAGATGCCC
This sequence comes from Tylochromis polylepis, assembly GCA_015107715.1. NCBI lineage: Eukaryota > Metazoa > Chordata > Actinopteri > Cichliformes > Cichlidae > Tylochromis > Tylochromis polylepis. The sequence continues at coordinate 2,094 of VVHJ01055327.1, forward strand.
GGCGCACCGAGCCCGACTGTTGGCGGGCAGTTGGCGGTTTGTGCCGGGTCACTGTCGGCGCTACCCCCGGATCTGCGCGAGGACGACGGCTGTGAGCGTCTCTCGGAGGCCCGAGCGTCCCGCTGAGGCAGACAGGTGTCTGTCATGTTTGTAAATGTGTAACACGGAGCTTTTGTGGCTCGTTGAGTTGGCCTGTGTTCTACTTGGCTTGTTAACCATTTAAAGGAGCGCACGCCCACAAACAGAAGGAAGAGAAAATCCCTGCACTGTGCACGATCTCTGCATCCAGACAGCGTGCAGTTTGCCTTCTCTCAGTCTGCTGTGTTTGTGAGGATATGTCCTCGCTCACGGTGGTAACAACTCCTGTATTAGACTGTAAGTCACTGATGTCAGAAAGAAACTCATTCAAACAAACAGCTGATTTCTGTCAGACAGAGCCTGGAATCTAATTCAACCTGATCTTTATTCAGATATATCAGTGTTTTCTACTCCCCCTGCCCCGGATCCGTTTGATTCTTTTCATGACAAGAGGCCTGCGGGTTGTCAGAGCATCACGGTGAATATGACACTAATCTGCTCTGAGAAGAAAAGCAGTCCATGTTTGAGTTTGGAAAAGTAAGTTTTGCTTCTGATTGACTCAAGGAAGTGAATAAATGTGTCCTCTGCCGTCCTGCACACCTGCCTGTGTGAGGCTCAGGTGGAGGCACGAACAATCTGGTCGAGTGTTGGAGGAGGCCGGCGGGTGAGGCCGGCTTCAGTTAGCACCTTCTAATGAAAACTCTGGGCACAGTGGTCAGTCTGCACCTCGCCGCCAACATGGGCACGCCGCCAAAATAAACTTCCATTAACTATCCTGCGGACGCTGACAGGTTTTTCCCCTCCTGTTCCTGTGATGGCGGCGCCCTGCTCGGTTTTCACGCTCACGGTTGTTGGCTGAATGAGGAACATCAGTGTGGCATAATTAAATGGGCGGAAAACAGCAGAAAACAATGTTCGGGCTGTTTAATCCAGTTTAGAGCAGCACCACGAGAGAGGGGGTCCAAATAACAGGAGCAGGAGGAGGAGCCTGGGTTCTGATGAAGCAGCGTAAGGAGGAAAAGCTGAATCTGACCGAGGGCTCGCATCAGGACAGCTTTAATATACCATCAGAAGGAGTCAGAAATCTGCATAAATGTTAGCTGTATTCATGCAAAACGAGCTTTACTCCTCCCTCTGGATGCACCGAGGACTGATGTGTTGTGTGGGATTATATAGCCCAGCCACAGACATCAAAAACCACTACGAGTAGTTAAAGAAGGACAAGAAACTCAATAAAAAAAACTGAAAATGACCACGATTCCGCCTACATTCACATTAATATTTTTCTTTGCTTCATGTAGGATAACAGTCTGGAGGCAAAAGAACAAAAAAGGACCAGAAAGAGATGCAAAACAATCATTTACTCATTCAGATATTTGGAACAAGGCTTTCATTCTCCGGCTAAAGTTGAATGTTTTCTGTTTTCTCCTCTTCTACTCACTCGGACACGCAGTTTGTAAGTCCATCTTTTTGTCTCTGTGTCTGTGTGCAGTGTTTGTGCCGTAGTGTTAGCACAGCTGCTAATAAGGACTTTACACACAAAGAAAACAGAAATAAAATATTCTGAAAAGTGGATCTGCTGCTTTCAGCTCCACATTTTTATTCCTGGACTCCACCAGAGTAGCTTTCCATGATTCACGATTCAAAATAATCCTTCTTTATCTGACACTGGGCCTCAGTGCAGCCCCTCAGTGCACCCTCTCTCTGAAACTAGCTGTTTTAGCTCCTCCCCCTTCAAGCCAGCTTTCTTAAGATTAGCTAGGCTCCGGAAGCCTGCTGAGGGGCAGCAACCAGTGCTTAAAAGAAGAACAAAACTTTGTAAACTGAAAAATGTGGAGAAGAAGAGGAGGTCCACTTTGATGGTTATTGTAGAGCTCTTATTGTCTTATTCCCAACGTGTCAGATACTGCTGTTCTGTCAAAGGCTAGGACGTCTCACATTCACACACACTGGGTCATCACGAGCAGGTTCAGAGATGTGCAGGTTTAACTGAGATTCTAACTCGGCTGCATGAATAGTCATCTTTCTCTCTGATGGACCGGTGACCCATCCAGAGTGTACCCACCCCCATACTGGAGAAGTAGAAGACAAAGGATGGATGGGTGGATGGATGGATGGATGGATGACGGACAGACAGATGGATGGATGGATGGATGGATGATGGATGGGCAGACGGACAGATGGACTGAACAGGACTCAAAAACCGTGACGACACTGACTTCCTGCAGTAGACTTCACAGCTCTTTAAAACGGCACCTGTGATGTGTGATGGTGAGACCTGACAGGATGGCGGTTTGGCCCTGTGGGAGGAGAACGTGTTGGCTCATCTGAGCAGGATAAAACCATCACACACAGTCGGAGTTAATGAGCAGATTTAAATACAACTGTTTCTGAATGTTTGTCCCTGCAGCTCGCTGTGAATGGACTCGTATCCTCGTGTCCTTCACACAGGCCGCTTATTCAGATTGATTAGAGCACATTAAGAAACACGATTAGCGGCACGTTTTAATGCAACACAATGGCGATGGGATAACCGTCCTTGAATGTGGCTCTTTAGCAGAGAATTAAGTCCTGTTGGGTTGAATTAAAGCTCACATTATCTCACAGCAGTTTGTGTGTCTGCATGCAGCTCGCAGCCAAATCTGTTTAAACTAATTAACCATGAATTCAGTTCAAAGCAGGACTTTCTTCTCTCTGTCTGTGGTTTCTACCATCGCCCTCAGCAGATATCCACACGTCCCCTTCTGTGGGTGAGGACAGGACTCCACAGCTGAAACAGACAGGAAACCAACCTGCAGCTCTTCCATAGTCGACAAATCATTTCTTTTTTTAAAAGAAAAAATCCAGAAGGAAATATTTCCAGATGTTTTTCTAATTCTTGACCTTTACTTAGATGAGACAAACATTTCCACGTTTCTTAAATGAAGACAAATTTATATCCAGGTCTCATGAAAGTAACTGCCACCTATTCTCATGTCTGCATTACAGTAAAAGCACTAATCATCATTATATAAATGTGCTGCAGACAGAATAAAAATTTTTCAAACGTTGACAAGCACCAAACTTTTCTGTTTGCCCTTCCAGAGCAAAAAATTTAAAAGTGGCCACCTTTTTCCAGGACAGATGCTGCTTCCAGCTTAGGACGTTTTAGAGGCAGGGAGAGGAGCTCAGAGCGAAGTTCAGCTAGGAGGAGATCCCATGTAGACCTGGAGAGCTGGAGGAGGAGGAGGTCTGGGAGTCTCTGGTTCAGCTGCTGGGCTAGACATTAAGTAGCAGAAAATGGACCCAAAAGCAATTTTACCACAAAATTCCAACTACAATGTATGAGCAGCACTTGGTGACAGCAGGAAGGAAGAACTCCTTTTTAGCAGGAAGAAAGCCAGAATCTTGGAGGGGCAGCCGGGGTGGGGGGGTGGAAAAAGAAGAGCGTGCTCAAACTGAAAATCATCAGATGCCAACGCAGAACTTCCACACTAAGCAAGAGAGTGTGTGTGTGTGTACATGTTTAGACATCTTTGTGAGGACAGAAAAATGGCATGCCACTATACTTGTGGGGACCAACAGCCCTATGGGGACAAAGTGCCCATCCCCATGAGTTTGAAGACATTTCTGAGTCTCAAAATGTGGTTTTAGAGTCAGGGTTGCAGTTGGGTTAGGCTCAGGGTTAGGCATTCATTTTTGATGGTTAGGGTAAGGGGCTAGGAAAAGCATTATGTCAGTTAGATGTCCTCAGTAAGCTATGAAAACGAGTGTGTGTGTGTGTGTGTTTTCAGACGGCGCTTCACTGGGCAGCCAAGCATGGCCACCAGGACGCCGTAGACATGATGCTTCACTCTGGAGCCGACGTCAACGTCAGATCAGTGAGTGTGTGTGTGTGTCTCTGTGTGTGTATGTGCAGTGCTCAGGACTGATTTTTATTGTTATTACAGGTTCATAAACTGTCCATTGAAGATAATATATAAGATAATATCAGTCCTGATATTATTGAACTAAAGCGCAAATGTGCGGGAGAATCAGTGTCAGTCTGGCAATAAGACATCAGCCTAAACCGCCAAAATAAAAGCCTCTGCTTCTCCAGTATTGGCTTTCACGTATCACCGCCTCACTGCAGCTGTACTGCTCTCTCTCTCCTTCCTCCCAAGCCTGCGGGGGCTTTTTGATTATCCAATTAAATCACTCGCACTCTCCCTTAACCTCCAGGTTATGTACAGTGGACGCCCCATGAGGCCTTTCCCCTCCAATTACTGCGTCTGTGTGTAAAGTTCAGAGCGTTAACCTGCCGACGAGCAGCAAACAGCCCGGTGTTTTTCAGCCTCCACCCTCGTCCTGCTTCTACTGCAGCTCACCAAGGAAAACTTGCTCTTTAATTTGGTTTAATATCAGCAATAAGGTCAGTTTTTACAGCAGTTTTTACATTTTAATTCATTTCAAGACACCAGTCACAGATTTGAAAAGTGATCCCTCAATAAAAAAACTAAAACTAAAAAAAAAACAAATCTGCAAATCTCCTGAAACAGCACAGAGATGTAGATAGTGATAACCTCCTGATAGCTGAGCTGCTGTTCAGCTGGACCTGAAAGTATAAAAACAGGAAGTCCTTACTTCATTGTAAAGTCTCAAAGCCTAAATGTAATCTCCACTCGCTGATGGCCTCTGACAGCCTGTGGGAATCACTGAACTCAGTTTTATTTGATTTATTTATATAAATCACAACAACCGACACCTCGAGGTGCTTTATACTGCAAGGTAAAGATCCGACAATAATACAGAAGACCACCAATCACATGACCCCCCTGTGAGCAAGCACTTGGTGACAGTGGGAAGGAGAACCTCCCTTTTAATAGGAAGAAACCAATCTCCCCCGACACCTAAACTCCTCCACCAGGGGCAGGCACTCCACCCTCTTCCAGCTGAGGACCAGAAGAGGGTGGAGAGGTTCTCACACTCAGCTGCAGACCGTCCCACTGTGAGCTGGAGATCACCACCTGATGGAGCAAAGACCCTCTGCCCCTTCACTGAGACGCTAAACCCAACGTCCACGTGATGGAGCTGAGACGTGACCCACAGCACTCAGGGTGAACCTCATCCACGAGTGGCGTGACCTCACGAGTGCTTTAATTACCCAGTGACCTCACCAGGCTCCCTCTGCAGAGGGCGTGTCAGTGGGGGTGTTAGCATGTTCACATCGTTAATATCAGCGACTTTCTGCAAGTTTTACTGAATTTGCATGGACGGGGATGGAAATCACACCATGGCACTAAAAATCTTCTGGAAAACTTTAAAATAAGTCCCGAAGCTGAACTGAAAAGACAGCAGGATAAAATACTCGATTACTTAAAGGGCAGTTGGAGAGCAGAGTCCTCCAAACCACAGAAACCAATCACATTCCTCTGAATCAGAGGAGTTAAAACCGTCATTTAACTCGCCGAGTTTATGACCCCGCCCACCTGGAGCAGTGAGTTTGGGATCCGCAGAGAGACGGAAAATCAGCCATATTTGTATCAGCAGATTATTCCTCTCGTAAACGTGTTTGTTTCTTTTCCTTCACAGTGATAAAAAAGAGAACGTGCGCACGGCGGATTGATTCAAAAGGGCCAATGTTGTGATTACTTAATGGTTTCCCAGACAGCCGTGGGCCCGGAGAATTCAATTTAGCATCTGCCTCTGTGAGTGTTAATCTGCTGCCTCCGCCCGCCGCCGCTGATGATGTGCACACAGGAGATAATGTTTCAGCCCCGGCAGAGCAAAGCAGAGCCGACACGTCACTTATTGGCTCCATAATGACATAATTAACTTTTGTCTCTGATCGTTAAGGAGGTAATGGCTCTGATAAAAAGGCCCTCAGCTCGAGCGGCCAGCAAATCAAAAATCAATAATCCATAGCACGGCGTCAGGAGCAGAGAAGCGCTCGCGTTTCAGCAAACGATCGGATTCACTGGAGGCTTCAGCGCTGTGCTAATGGATTTTCCTGCAGCCGCTAAACGCTCACCTCAGTGTTGCTCCGAGAGGAGGAAACGAGGCGGCTGCAGATTTAAACTGTGCACCGACGCCCGCGTCACTGAAATACGTATTACTATTCATTTAATGAATTAAATGAAAAGAAATAAAACAGCTTTTATTCATTCAAACAGATTTGTCTGCTGCGGCTGCTCGTGATGACACCTCTGTTTGCTTTTGTCATGCCGGTAAAATCGCGACTGGATGAGACCTGATAGACCTGATGATAAATGATCTGTGGAGGAAGCAGCCCTGGCAGCGGAGCTTTTCCCACATGTCATGCAGATTTTTGTGAATATGAAATATTAAGCTGCTTCCTTGTTGAATATGTTGGATTTTCACATTAAGTAATCCTCACGGGGCTAAAGCTGAATTTCAAAAAGCAAGGTCACCAGGGGTGGCTCTACAGGCCCCCCAGCTGCCCCCCAACTTTCATATTGTTACAATACTTGTAAAAATTAAATTGCTTGTTGGTCCAAAAGCCTCTTATAGCCTTTCTTAGAAGAGATGATGATACAATAACCAGTATTAAAATGTTTTTGTGGACATTTTGATGACTCCATTTACATACTTCACTGAAGAGGTACGTGCCACCCTGCCCGTCACACAAACAAGAGCACAAATCTGTCAAAAACTCATTAGGCAAATAAACTGAAGCAGCTAATAGTCCTTACTCACAGATAACCAAAAACTTCATCAAAGGTTTTTGTTTTTGACTTCCAAAGAAACTTTTGTACCATTGATCTTTGAATCCACTAAGCCCCAAAATCCGTCCCGTCCGTCAGCTCCAGACTCCTCTCTCTCAGTCAGATCGTCCCCATGCAGCTTTGTTGGTGTTTGAGCCCACGATCGGTCACTTCCAGTCCAGGACACGTTCCGGTCGACCTTCTTATCAATGACCGAAGAGCCCAAACCTCCGTCCATCAAGAGGACCTGCTTCATCTGCTGTCATCTACACTCCAGAGTTTGTGCTCCCTGGAAACTCTGAGGTCTTCCTGGATGTTTGCAGGCCTCAATAATGACCTCTCACCAGCTGTTCTTCCCTTCCAGCCATCTTCTTATTCTGGAGACCTGCTGGAGACCAGCAGAGTGTCTGTAGGTGTCTGACATCAGCTTCGGTCTCTGCGATCGACTCTAAATCGTACTTCACTTCTCGCCCTGTTCGTCGCAAAGACCACTTAGCAGACCCTTTCCTTTCACTGAGCTCCCCACATTTTACTATTTTATAGCAGAGTTTGGAATTTCAACCTGAATCCATGTTTTTATATCCAAGTTTGTGCCGGCACACTGGACCGCTGTCACGAATTAATCCAGAAGAACATTCAACCACTGAAACGTGTTTTTCTGTTCAGGAATGCAAGTACATGAGCTGTAATTTGGCAAATAATAATACAATAATGTGCTTTACTGGTTTTTTAAACAGTAAATTTGAAAATTCACAGATAAAAACAATAATTACATTTTATCACTAAAAATATGATTTTGTTTAAAGGCCTTTCTTCACTGCTGTTTTATTCATTAGAGATAATGTAGATAATTTTATATTTAGGGCAGCTGTAGTATAAACGTGTCGTCAGACTGGGCTGCCCCTCGGCAGGCTTCCTAACGTGGCCAAGCAGAGGACAGTGGACTTTTATGAACTGAGGGGCTTAAAGGCTCGTACGGCTCTTAAAAGCTGCTCTGCTGCAGTACAGGAAGAAAAACATGGTGCTGTGGTGAGCGTGGGGAAAAGCAGGCGGTTTAACCATGAAGAGGCTGACGATGTTCACGTGTAAAAGAGTGTTGGTGAAGTCTAAACTTCTTCTTCCTCAGTGATCTCATTGCCCTGTTTCTCTGCTTTTCTTTCCCACCTCTTCATCCCGCCCTCGGCTCATCCTCTTCACCAGCATGTAAGTATGTTTCTGAGATCTCCACAGAGACGAGCGGTCCTACAGATCAGCCGTCACGCTCTTTAAGTCGATAGAGCTTCGGTCAGAGCGCCCGGAGCGGTGCCGTCTTTGATCTCCTGCATTTAACTCTGTGTTTCTCTGACCTCCTCCTGCTGCTCACCGCTCTCTGAAGGGGGTAAGTTGTGTTTTAATGCACCTTTGAGTCCACAGAGCAGCACGCCGCACAAAACGCCTCCCAGCGTCTCAATCCTGAGGTCTCGGCTCACGTTCACGGCGGTCTCAAATCGTTCTCACTCGAGCGTCTGCAGGCGTCCGTTCTCTTCTCTTCAACACGAGCTGCTGCTCTGATGCAGTTACAGGAAACACACCAGCGTGTGGAAGCGTGTTTCTTTAATCCCGCTTCCTCTGAAACCTGGTGCGGCCCAGCAGCTCGCCGTCTACGCTCTTTCTGTTCACGTCATTTTTTAAGGTGTTCGGAGACTTTGTGTCTCTTTCTGGACATTTTGAGTCTAGCCGAAGTATTTTTAGGTAAATAAAGAAGTTTTTCGGACAGGTCCACCTGCGTAGACAGCTCGTGACCAGGGCCTTAAAGAGACAGGAGCAAGGCGGCTTGTTTCAGATAAATCAAGATTCATTTGAGGTCTTTGGTGTCTTTGTCTTAGTTCAGGCTTGTGTTGTGTCTTTTTGATAAATAACTGGTTTAATGTTCACAGCCGGGAAAGAAATGTGGCACAGACATGACCACGCCCACTGAGCACGCCCACTCCTGACTGTACACATTGTGCACATTTATTTTGACCTGTTATTATAAATCCACGTAGTTATTAGAGCACAAAAACACAAGGAAACACAAATATTTTAGAAATCTGTCCAAAACGTGTTTAAAAATAAACATATATATATTTTTATGTGCAGATCACTAAAACTTGCTTTTATGTTCAGGATCCAGTGAATAACTCTAATGTGCCATCTTAATCAACAAATAATGATGTGATAAAAGCCTAAGTTTGAAAATTCATAGATAACAACTATAATTATATTTTAGCATTGATAACGGTCTTGTTCCTACTGGCGGATTAAGCATTACAGAAACATGAAAAAGTGATTTTTGTCATTAGCAAAAGGACTTTTTGGACGCTGTGGGTGAACCTGACACCAGGCGCTGGGCCGACTTATATAAGCTGAACTGTCGACACTTCATTTAAGTAGAAGTCAGCAGGAAGGTCGGTTAGTTGCTATGTCTCTGATATGAACGATTAACATTTTCAGTGCCTTCGATCTTTAATTAGAACTTGTATTTGTCAGGATTACATTATGAGTTCAGACTGATCAATAAGCAGTTGTTTCCACCACTTTATTTACCCCAGCGTCTTACGAACTCTGACATCTCCATTATTCAGTGACTGCAACACGTCAAAATTCTGTTATCGATATGCAGACTTGGAATAATAACATATCAATAATAGTTAGTAGATGTCTGAAAGTGACTTTGGAAATAAGTCAGTTGTAACTGTTTTAGTTGTAATTAAGCTACAGGTCTCTACGTTGGACGTTTCCACCGGTAAAAGTGAAGCGTGGAAGCGTATCCCAAACTGATATCTGATAGCGAACGAGTGGACATTACTTTAATCATACTTACTGTACTACTATCTACTACATACTACTATATCAAACACTACATGTGTTAATAAAGACATTGACAGATTTCAAAGTGTGTAAAAACATGCTGTAAGTGGGCCAACGGGACGTTTTTCAAAAAAATAAATATCTTTGAAAGTATTCGGCCTACCGTGGTCTGACATAAGTTGAGCATCATGTTAAATTTTGACTTACGCAGGTAAGTCAGGTAATTGTAGATAATTGTAGATACGAACAATGCCACTCATAACAGCCAGTAACTGCTGGATAACAGCTGGAACAGTGGGGGTAGGGTTAGTCACAGTAGGAGCTGACTGACTGTGATTACGCTACAGATGTCACCATCAGAGCGGTGTTTAACTGTGAATCTGTTTATAGAGATATGCTTGAGTCAGATCAGCGGCAGACGTGTCCGTCTGATTTCACAGAGACTGGTTAGTTAACGGGGTTAGCGTGTGCGCTGAGATGGTTTAGCGGGTTGTATTTCATGGCAATGAAACATAAAGCAGCTCTGGTGTGTCGCTGGCACTTCTTGGATCAGGCTGAGGCCTCACAATGATGTTCCTTGGCTCTCAGGACCTCCTGCTGAAATGGCCTTTACCTGCATGTGAACACATGAAAGCAGCTCAACCTTTCAGCAAAGCATGGCGTGTTTACCTCTTCCTGCCTTCCTGAAAGTGACGTGTAAGTGTTTAGTTCAAAGAACTGCACAATCCAGCAGTTAAACTGAGAGAGCCTCTGATCCGCTGGAGGTCTCCATCATACAGGCTTCATTTGGAGGTGTGACGGGAACGTGTGCGCCTCGCGGTGAGGGCGAGGGTGCTGATGGGACGGCAGGAGCGTGACGGCAAGGCGTCTCTGTGTTCTCCGCATCAAACAGCCTCGGGGCCCGTTTACAGACCCGTCCTCGTAATGAACGCCGACTGCAGGCTGTCTGCTGTCATGGAGCGCGCTTTAAACGGCGGCGTGACAGCGATGAGGGCGTCTGTTTGTCTATGACACTGACAGCAGCTCCTCCTCTGGGACCCGTCGTGTTAAAGCGTACAAACGACGCTCACATCCACTTTACACACCCGCCGCTCAGAGGACGCGGCGTGGACGAGCGTCTGTCAGCGATCAGAGCGCTCAAAGCCGACAGACTGACGCGCTCACAGATTTCTCCCGACTCCAAAGAAACCGAGAACAACAGCTGCTGTTATTGCTGATGGCAGGAAGTACTCAGGCATTGATGTGAGCGCATAGAAATGTAACCACGGTAACAGGTAAACCGCTCGAACAAAACCTGAACACAAAGACGGCCCATTGGTCACTCGTGTCTCTGTGGCCATTTAGTCTGTCAGTGTGGGGGGGTCGCATCTTTGCGGGTTTGTCAGTTTGTGGTAGTTTGGGGTGTTTGTGGTTGTTTAGTGTTTGTGTCGGGTAGTTGCCTTGTTGGGTCCTGTCCGTGGAGCCACCATGTACAATTACACAGTGATATAACTCCTATGACTGAGCTAAACAGAAGCTGTTTCCTGCTGTGAGCGATGAGGTAACAGCTGATAATCTCATGATTTCACAGGGTTACACAGCTCTTCACCTGGCCTCCATCCACGGACACCAGGAGGTCGTTCGGACCCTGATCAGCACTCACAGTGAGTCAGCCTGCCTTCACCACCTCTCTTCATGCACAGGGTTCAGTAACATTAATGTGACTCATTATTATTCTAATAACTGAAGCTGATGACTGCGATGGAGGCCACAGTCGCGCTGTACTCTGCTGCTTCAGACTGTGCTCCATTAAAGCTTCGCTGTTGTTTCTGATATTTGATGAAGATGAGCTCGATGCTACTGATGCTGCTGCTGATGATGAGGAGTTTGTTTATCATTTGGATTATTTAAAAGTAGCATGAAAATGACACATTTATTAAGATTGATCTCATTTCAGCTTCATTTTCCCTTCTGCAGATCATTATTGCAGCACTCGGCTCTGCGTGCAGACTTTTTTAAATCGGTGACACGTCTGTTGGTTTATGTGCAGATGAAAGTTAAAACAGCAGAAGTTAGAGCAGTGGCTAACAGTCAGACCAAAGATCACAATGACCCGTCCTTGGCTCAGACCGTGGTTTAAGCTGCAGCGTCATGTCCGGACTGTTTTTCCACTGAAAGAGGATTCATGTGAGGATTTTTCTTCGTGTGAAGTTTTGAAATTGATATTCACACCACGAGAATCAAACAGCGAGGGATTGTTCTCCTGCATGCCTCACAGGTTGGCAGAGGTGAAGAAGCACTGATGCAGATCGCCTCTGCCAGACAAAAGACCCACCCAGCGCTCAGACTGACAAGTCCAGTCCAAACACACACCTCTGCCCTCCTCCTCCTCAGGAAGAGGCGAGGCGGGGAGTTCGTATCGCTGCTAATGAGGCACGCCTGCGCTTCTGGCCGCTGGGCGCTTCATGATGGACTTGTGATGATCCCTGCGGAGTGCCGGTTTGATCCCCTGTAACCGCAGACAGCCATATGCTGCGAGTCAGAGCGCACAACGTACGGTCCGCAGGGTCAGACACAAAACATGTTTCCATATGGCCACGGAGGCGAACTCGCCAAAATAAAACGCAGCAGGAAATCAGCAGATCTGACCTGCCAATCAAACGTCTCCAGTTCAAACTGTATTGATGTGATGCTCCACAATCTCCGCCCGCTGCAGCTCCTGACCCACGCCGGCAGCTCAGATATAAACGGGTCTCCAGCAGGAGTTTGTCGTTTCTGAGCCTGAGAAGATGAGACGATGAGTTTGCATGTTTTAGATTTCAGCATGCAGAGTTCACAGACCCCTGAGACGATACAGAAGCCAAACCATGCAGGACGTCAGTGAGATCTCCTGAAACTCACACCAGAAAGCAGCTGGAAACCAGGGAAATTACAGCAGCCGGACTCAGCTGGTGCTCCGAGTGCAGATACGGTTTCAGGAAAAGGCCTCCTCGCTGCCGTGGAGGTGAGCTTCGATTTCTCCTTCTGAGGCCGGTGGGTGGAGCGACGGTGGGAGTTAAACTGCCTGTAATGACCAGAGTCGGTTACTGGCGGTAACCATTAGCTGCTATGCTCAGCCTCCAGCCTCCTCAGAAGGGATATCACCGCGAGCCACATGTGTCCTGATTAAACTTCCCCAAGTTTTAAACGTAGCATCAAACAGTAAAGTTCAGCAAAAACCCTGCAGGAGAGCGTTCGTGCAAACACAGACACACAGGGCTGCGTCATTCATCACGTGATGTTTGGTATCCTGGTGCTGAACGCTGTCCAGGCTCTGCTGCAGCGACACCAGAGCTGTGAAATACTTATATTAAACATGTGAAGTATTCCACTCTGAGCTCCGGGAAGATTTACACCGATGTTTTGATCGCTGTTCAAAATTCAATTTTGAAAAGCTTCCGACTGAAGAGTCAGGACAGAAACGAGCAACACGAGAAGCTTCAACAGGCGACACATGTGAAAGGTTTACAGCTCAGTCACAGTTCAGCCGAGCTCCACCGTGAACACGCTGTCAGTCATCCTCTCCTCCATGTTTAATCTCCAATAATCTCCTGCTGCCTCCCTGAGGCCTCCGAGCCTCCATCTGTGGAGATCACAGAGATCCAAACTGGTTCCTCGTGATTGTCCCTCTGGAGACGCATCACAGTTCATATTTAAGAAACAGCAGTTTCACTAAAGACCTTCAGCCACAGACTTTACTCTTCATTTCCATCCATCCACCATCCCTCCATCCATCCACCATCCATCCACCATCCATCCATCAACCATCCATCCATCTGTCCCTCCATCCACCATCCATCCATCCACCATCCATCTCTCCATCCATCCATCCATCCATCCACCATCCATCCACCATCCATCTCTCCATCCATCCACCATCCCTCCATCCATCCACCATCCATCTATGTGTACATCCATCCATCCATCCACCATCCATCCATTTATGCATCCATCCATCCACCATCCATCTCTCCATCCACCATCCATCCATCCACCATCCATCCATCATCCCTCCATCCATTCCTCCATCCACCATCCCTCCATCCATCCATT
>VVHJ01055328.1:0-10722 GCA_015107715.1 Tylochromis polylepis
TGAAGGCAATTGTCTATGGTGTGAAGATACGAGATGTGCAGCACCTGAAACCACGGATACTGGATGCCTGTGCTGGCATTTCTACTGCGGTGTTGCTATCAGTGTGTGATGAGTGGGAGAAGAGGGTTGCATTGACAATCCAACACAATGGGCAACACATTGAACACATTTTATAAGTGGTCAGAAACTTGTAAATAACTCATGAAAGAATAAAGTTACGTTGAAACCAAGCACACCATTGTTTTTCTTGTGACATTACCAATAAGTTTGATGTGTCACATGGCCCTCTTCCTATTGAAAAAACAAAAGTTGTATCCAAGATGGCCGACTTCTAAATGGCCACCATGGTCACCACCCATCTTGAGGAGTTTGCCCCCTCACATATACTAATGTGCCACAAACAGGACTTTAATATCACCAACCATTCCCATGTTATTATGGTGTATCCATATAAATGGCCCACCCTGTAGATTAGAACCTTCAGGTGTCAACTGGGTACCTGTGTGCCAAGTCTGGTTGCTTAACTCCTTATTGTGTAGAGGCAGTTGCTTGACAAAGAAACAAAGAAACGCACAGATTGACAGAGATGTTGTGTAGTATAATAATAATAATAATAATAATAGTAATAACAATAATAATAATAATAACATCCTTTTTCTATCAATTATCAATTAATTCCAGTTAAATGTTGACTTTACTGAAAGAATTCGTAGTCCTCAAGTATGACAGGCCATGTCCTTTAAAATAAATAAAGCTGTACATAAGAGCAGATTCCTGAGAGGACGAGGAGAGGAAGTGAAGGAGGAGCCACAGGCAGCAGCCACAAGAGGTCTCTGCAGCTCAGATGTGCGGATCTTTGCGGCAGGATGTGAAGTCAGCCCCCACGAACACGAAGCAGGTTGCTGCAGTTTGACATTTGGAATTTCGAGAGGCTAAAGGTCACGGGCGCAGCTGAGTACTTGAAGTGATGTGGGCTCCACTGCTCTCGTGTATCTACCCAGCCGTCAGATTTATACTACAAACAAAATGTCCCCACCCCCCACCTCCACCTCCACGCACCACCCGGCCACATCCTTACACTAAACACACACACAAGACTGCCCACACAGTACCTGAGGTGGTGGTGTGTGTGTGTGTGAAAGAGAGATGCCAGCAGGTGATAAACTATTACACACAGAGAAACTGAGAGATTGGGGGAACTGTAAGATATTTGATTATCGTGTCATATTGCGCAATAGTCCAGACTTGCGCACTGGTGAATTTTTGGATCACAAAGCTTCCCGGTTCACCCAGCTAACTGTGCTTCACATAATTCTACTCCACACACCCCAAATATCACGCTCAGTTATTCCACCTCTGAGCTTTGATAGGTGAAAGCCCTCACTGTTACAGTAAACCACTCCCGCTCATGGATTGGGCGTGCGTTAGGACCGCAGGTGTGATTGTATCCACTTCCAGCAGAGTGTCTTCCCAAGTAGTTAGAGTTAGACATAAAGGCAAGAATAAGTTTAGTAGTTGCTGCACCAGGGAAGCTTTATTTCAGTTGTTAAGTATACCGTCCATCAGTGGCGAACAAGAGACGCACAAAGAGAAACAACCTGGAAAAGTTACGGATGCAAACGTGAACTTGACACATTCTGAGAAACCAGAGCGGATAATCAAGCTTAGACTGTCAAAGTGAAGAATCCCCTTAACCACCAGGAGAGGAAACATCTTATACAATCATGAAGAAATCTTCATACACAGGTAAGTCTAGCTCCTGACAGCTTTCAGGAACTCGTTATCTCGTGAGATATCACCAAACCCTTTTATAGCCTGATTGCAGAGAGGAGGCTGTGTCTTGTAAACTGTGCATGTTTAAGTGCCAGTGTGATTGTAGACTGGAAAAAAAAAAGAGGGAGACGTGGTTTCAGGTAAACGTTAAACAGCTCTAACAATTAATAACCCACATTTTTTCTAAAAGTGTTTCTTTTGAATTCCCCCTTTGCAAGAGGAAAGAAAGGGGGGCCCACACATGGATCTGTGGGTGTGGCTGTAAAGCATTTCTTGCAAGTTTGTGCTCTCAGACTTTACCCTTCAAAAAGAGTCTATGACATCATGACAGAAAGGTGGTGCACAGACCCCAGCCCAGTTTTTTGTTTTTTTTAATGTGAGCTTCTTTCATGCTCAGATGAACAAGATGAAAGCTACTCTGTGTGTGTCACCAAAGCAGGTCATATTTCATTCACAGTGAAATACTACAATACCCTACAGTCAGATTATAAATCAGTTGGCTTGTTAATCTGCTTGATTGATAGTTTTACGGTGCAGCTCCTTCACTCCTCCCAACTAATACCTGAAGAGTGATCTGATTTGTGCATCAAACAAGTTCAATGGTTCAGTTTATTTTGGGACTGGCTGGACCTGATTATGGTTGTTGTGACACTGTGGAGGAAATGACTTGAAGCGAGGATGCTTCTTTAAAGGATAGTGTCCCCTGTCACAAGGAAAGTACACCATAAGTGCATGTGACCTCCATTTATGCTCTCTTTTCACATTCCTTTGTTGCAGCGTTCGTCTTAATTTGCCCCCCTTTCTTCTTTAGACACTGCCTACTATCGCCCACATCTTCTACATTCCCTCACCCCCTCCTTCCACACACACACATACACACATGAATCCTCTCTCTCTCTTTAGCAGTGGCTCAGTCCAATGTACACAACCCTATCCCGTGGAATGCCAGCTTTCCCAGCTTCTCTTCCTCAAGCCTTTGTGCGATGGAGCATCCAATGGTTTTCCATCGGAGCCAAGCACATGTTGGGTCATGCCGCCTCTCCTCCTCCTCTTCCTCTGTGTGTGTGTGTGTGTGTGTGTGCTCTCTCTTCTTGTCTCTCTTTCTTTGTCTGCCATGTGACGTGCGTGGAGCTGTCACATTCTTTGTCAGAGCTTCCACTTGTGGAGCAGTCTAATAACAAAGTGTGTTTGTAAGTCTGACATGTATGAAAGGCCTTCCTCACAAATGCGTAGCGGTGTTTAGACAAGCACCAGAGATGCGGAGGGGTGACTCTGAGAGAGGAAGGTGGACTCGTGTGTCAGCTTGTGTGTGTGTATGTGTGTGTATTTTGTACGCAAATACCCTTGTAGACACACAAACAAGTACAACGTGTATCTGGCTCATCTAAGGACTGACATTAACAGTGTAGAAATGCGCGTGTGTGTGTATGTGTCTGTGTTCCGTCATGCAACCCCGCATAGCTGAACCCCGCTCCTGGAGCCAATCCCTGGCTTGTACACCACTCCCTCAATTTGTCTTGATCAATGAGTAACCTGCATGAATAACAGCCCACTTCAGCACACACACACACACACACACACACTTCAAATTCCACTCCTCTCACCTGTGTGACAAAGACCTCACTCCCCGCTGCATTACAGCTTTTAGCCTGTTTACACTGGAGAGTCAGCCGGGCTTTGATTCAGAGCCTAGAGCTATTGTTTGATGGCAACTTGAAAGTCGAGGTATAAACTCTGTTGAGACATATTCGCCCTGTCATCTAGCAGAGCGTGCCGCCGATGGTCTAACCCTCAATTTGGAAGCCTGTGGATAATGGACAGATAAGGTATCAGGATACATGGACATGCATGTACAGTACTCTGCGTGGTAAAGTGCTCTTACCACGCAAAGTACTGTAGTTACAGCATAGGAAACAGCAGGTCTGTCAAGTATTCAGTGTCTGCTGATTTTGCAACTTGATGAGTCATTTTTTGCCCAAATCAAAACAGCAAATAAACTGTAAAGAGTGGATATCTGCATATGTACTAGTAGTAGCAAGTTTTCATATAGGACTGTTGTGTCAGTATGTGCCTTCCCTCACCTGATCCTGGGCCCAAATTTACACTAACCCCAACCATAAACTGTATATAAAAGTTGGATGTGAAGGCTCACTTTGAAGCCACCATCTTCGTGTTTTTCAGAAGTAGAAGTGATAAAATTATTATATCTATGCTTTACTGAGACCTGCTGATTAGTCGTAAGTAACAGGCTGTGAAAATACTCACCAAAAATACAGCATAGACTTCCTCTTATTAAAAGTAACTGCACAGAAAGTCAAGACAATTCAATTTAAAATCCTCTGAAAGGGGTGATTAGCACTCATTAGCACCTCACAGGTAGAAGATCCAGGGTTTGGATCTAGTCTGGGGCTTTTCTGTGTGGTTGTTCTCCCCAGGTGGTCTGGCTTCCTGCAACAGCCTAAAAATGTGGTTAAGTTAACTGGTGGTTCTAAATTGACCGTAGGTGTGAATGTAAGAGTGAATGATTGTGTGTGTGTGTGTGTGTGTGTGTTAGCCCTGCGATAGACTGGCATCCTGTCCAGGGCGTACAGTGCCTCTCGCCCCATGACAGCTTAGATAGCCTCCAGCCCATCATGTGACCCTGAATTGAATAAACAGAAGAGGATGGATGATCCAAAAGCCAGCACCATAAACACAGTGGAGACCGTGGGTTACAGTGGGTTATGCAAATTAGCCTCAGGCAGTTGTCCAAAAGTGGAAGAATTAGTGCTACAGAGTTGTAGCTTTTTGTCTTTAGTTTTGTGTGAATTTGAGCTGCTGCAAATTTTGCACTTCATGTGGCTTTATATTTTGGCCCTGGAGGTTCTCACGAGTTAATACTCCTACTCTGGACCACAACCTGACCATAACCACAAATACAAAGGGTGGTGGCTACAGGAAACACACTTTGTCTTTGACATAGCTCAAGGCTATTAAAAGAAGGGTGCGGACCTGTAGCATCTCTATCCTGTGTGACTCTATGGAGGTTCAGCAACCTTGAGACTGATAAACATGTATGTAGCAAATAGACCACAGCACTGTGTTATTAATAAAGTCTTCCATGTGAAGTCCTAGGAGACCTATACTTACTATGTCTTGTCTCTGCGCTGTGCATGGTCCTCCCCTCTCAGGCACATAGATTCTGCTCTGAAGTGTCCACTCTGCTTTGTGTTTATCATCTGCAGCCAAGAATGCAGGTCTGTGATGCTGTGCTGCTGCTGGGGGTGTCAACTGATACAACAGGCCGCCTGTACTGTAGGACCGAGGCCAGGAGCGAGCCTGTAAAAAGATAATGGCAGGCTCGGAGACATTCTGATGTGTGGAAGAACATGTGCGCCGACATCTAGAGACGGGTATTAGGATGATAAAGTACAGACACTCGCGTACGTTTGTTTAGATTTAAGATTTCTACTGCGCTGTTATCTGGCTAACATGCAGACCCGAAGAAAAACAAAACCCATAAGGGGGAGTGGGGAAAGCATGCTGTTCAGTAGCCCATGCAACAGATAGCAGCTCCTCTGCTTGGCAGGAGCAGCCCTGTCCTGTCACGACATGAATAAATATTTTATTGCAAGTAGCAATCAGTTTAAGTGTTAGTGACTCATATCTGTTCGGAGGGCTTATTAGGGTGGCAAAGCCCTCGTGAATTAGCTAGATAATGTGTGTTAAATGCATGTGAGCTTTGCTGTTGGTACAAAGTCTTGCTCTTATTGAAAATTAGTTTCTGGGACAACAGCTCTGTATAACATGGCTGCAAGATGATTTCATCTGCTTTTTATTTTCTGTTTCAGTTTGATCAGCTTTGTTTTAGTCAGTGAAGCTCTTTTCTTTTTTAACATGTGACCTGTTGCTTTCACGCACACCTGAGCAAGCACATGCGCCGGCTGCATGATGCTTAACGCGTCAGCGTTAAGGTGGAGTGGCTGTGTTTGGTTAGTTGCTGAAGGACTTAAGTCCCTCATACAAATTAGAAAATCCCAGCAAACATGTGGACGCTGAGGCCCTTAAAACTTTCCTCCTTCTCCCCGTCATTCTCGCATTTCTGAAGAATCATGTATGTGCAGCCAGTCACTCACCGAGCTGTTCACCTGTGACACGTATTTCCTGGGGGAGGCTTCAGCTCATAAAGCTCTACAGGCTATTTGGCTCTTAACAGCCTCGGAAGAAGGAAGGCTGATGCTTATCTACCACACTGGTATTATTTTATGGACTGCATGAGTTTGCTGTCTAGAGCACGTTTTGATATGATTTAATGTCGACTTTTGTGTGTGTGTGGCATTATGAGGAGTACAGAGAGGCTTTTGTGTGTTGGGCAACACAGTGTTGCTTTTCAGTGAATGGGGTGAGTGAAGAAGAGGTCGGGAAAAGGTGTTGCCTTGGGCGCCACCAGAACAGCGGCCATTCATTTGGGAAGGTTCCAGTTTAGGGTCACGGCTAATGTTTTTCCCAAAATTATACAGGTGTCCACACGTGCGTGTTGAGTCTGCCGGTGTCTGGGGAGACCTGCAGCCAGGTTAAGGTCTTACCTGGGCTGTAAAAACAATCTTGAAAAATGGACGTGGAGCCATTCAGTCAGCCTTGCTTTCTTTACTTTAGCTCTTCCGCTCGCTCACTTCAGCCCTCTTTCATCCACTCCCAGCTTTTTCACAGGCAGAGTTGTGAAACACTGTTTGCAGCATCGTAATGAGGGCCATAAAACACAGTGGAACAGATGGCTGAGCAGGGAGACACAGGGGGGAGGAAGGAGGGCTTAGTGAGCTTAACCTTCTTTGACATCATAATTTAAATTAAAAAAAGAAAAGATGATGTTCATTCATGCAGTGTCAACTTCTCCAGTGGATCTTCCAATAATGGATGCAGGTCTGCGAACACATCACAGTGAAAATTTTTATTTGCTGTGTACACAATACAGGGCAGTGCAGGTACACTGGTATTCTTGTGTCTGTCAGAGTAAGTCATTGTAATCATAAACCGGTGGTAAATGAAGCAATGAATACGATACACCTGCATATACAGTGTAATTCACTCGCTGGATCCTTTATTAGGTTCAGCTGATTGTCAATGCACATAGCGAATGAGGGAGTCACGTGGCAGAAACTTGATGCTTTTAGTCATGTAGAAATCAGCAACACCAAGTTCAAACTGAGCATCAGAATGGGGAAGAAATGTGATTTAAGGGACTCTAAATGTGGCACGGTTGTTGGTGCCAGATGAGCTGGTCTGAGTCTTTTAGAAACTGCTGATCTACTGGGATTTCCCTACACTGCCATTTTTTTAGAGTTGGTCCAAAAAAGAGAAAATATCCAGTGAGCAGCAGTTCTCTGGGTGAAAAATGACTTGTTGAGGTCAGAGGTCACAGGAGAATGGCCAGACTAAACTGCTTCAAGCTGACAGGAAGAGAACAGTAACTCAAATAAATCCTTGTTACAATCGAGGTATGCAGAAAACCATCTCTGAATGCACAACATGGCAAACTTTGAAGCAGATGTGATACAGCAACGGAAGACCACACCGAGTGCCGCTCTTGTCAACTAACAAGAAACTGAGACACAGAATTTATCATAAACAACATGAAAGCACGGATCCACCCTGCCTTGTATCAATGCTTCAGCCTGCTGGTGGTGTAATGGTGTGGAGAATATTTTCTTGGCACACTTTGGGTTCCTTAGTACCATCTGAGCATTGTTTAAACACTGCAGCCCACCCGAGTATTGTTGTTGCTGACTATGCCCATTCCTTTATGACCACAGTGTTTCCATCTTTTGATATCTACTCTGAGCAGGCTAACGCACCATGTCACAAAGCTCAAATCATCTCAAACTGCCTTCTTAAACATGACAATGAGTTCACCATACGAAATATCTGAGGAATGTTTGGAGGACCTAGTTGGATCTGTGCCACGAAGGATTAAGGCAGCTCGGTTAAAAAAAGATAAAAGAGGGTACAACCCAGTACTAGCAAGGTGTACCTAATGAAGTGGCTGGCGAGTGTATATGGGAGCATTAAGCAGACATGAATCTGGTTGCACATTTCAAAATTATAATAAAAGCTCACCTCAGCTTTCTCTGTAAGTGGTTCTCATTTGGAAAGCTGATATTCTGTGATATCCTAATCAGACAGTATCAGTGTTTGGTTTATATGAGTGCATTAAATAGGTGGAAGTTTGGTATCATGTCACAGAACTAATTTATAATTTCCTGTTCCAAGCAACAGTGATAATTAATTTTATTTTTTTTTAAAAAGTAAAAGAAGCCATTGTTCAGGAACCACTCTGCAGCTGTGGGGAGAGTAAAGTGACTAAAGACACGTCTTGCATCAGACTGTGATAAATCAAACCACTAAAGGAAAACAGTGAAGTTAAAGAAGCACAGGATGGGGGGAAAAGGGGGAGGGGAAGAATGAAGGAAGTCAAAGATCCGTCCCCTCCTCTGTCCTCCTGCACAAATATCAATAGCACAGCCTCCTTTAGCAAACACTAAAATCTCAGGTCCCGGCATTAATTATAGCCTACGTTTAGTAAATCTCTCTACCCGGTCTCTATGCAGGCTGTCTTTGTGTGTGACTGTGTGTGCGATCGCTCTTGTGTTTCAAGTATGTTGAAGTGCTGCACCCTCTCCTCTCTGTTATTTACTCTTCTCCAGTCATTTGACACCATTAACTAATCAGCTGAAACATTTGTCCAAGCATATCCGTGCACTTTGGCGATCATGCTTAAAACTCCACCTGGCACGAATGCACACTCGGCTTTGCTAAACACTGAGTTTTGACATCAGTCACTTTATTGCGAACTCACAAGCACAGACAGATTTGTCAATGTGCAAACATTCTTATGTATGCACTGTGCATGCACTGACCTCCTTTGTGCATAATATCATGTGCAAATATGACACCAGATGATTAAAACTCATCTCCAAAGGTGAAAAAAAGATGCATGTGAATGTATACTTTCATGTTTCCTTGCTCAGACAAGACTGTGCAGGAGGACACAACAGATTCAGCACACAGACACTTTTGTGCTAGCGTAGAGGTAAACTTGGCAGGTGTCCCTCTTTTTCTTTGTATTGCTGTATGTCTGTTAGTACTTTGCCCTCACTTTAAACTACAGTGAATTATATCACCTTTATGCCAAATGCCAGCCTTTCAAAGTGACTTCATGCTGCTTTTTTTGCAGCTTCTGTGGCGCTTTACTTTGTTGCGATGATATGCATTGCTCGCTCCATTTGGGGCGAGGAGGGGTTCAGTTGCAAGGGTGTGTATGTGCATCCAAGAATAAATAAGTACAGACATGTTTTTTAGCTGCGAGGCTTGATAGACTCCACAAACCTGAAGCTCTGTGCACACACTAGAATAGCAGACCGATGGGGTCATGACATTAAAAGTTGCTGATTAATGATTCACACTCACAGCAAATGCTCAGCCTGAGTGCCCGTTTGGTGATTTAAAGAGTAAGACTTCCTCCCTGAATCAGCATTGAACGCACAAGTAGTACTGCTTACATCCACCTTAGCTCAACATTGACTGTAAAACAGTTTAAATCAATTCTGAAATGCTTATAATAATCTATGCTAAACCTGGGCTTTTTGTGGTCTGACTGGGGGTGAGGGGGAATCAAACTGGGATACCAGGAGCAGGTAAAAGTTCAAAATCGAATTTTTAAATAAAAGGCAAAGGGGTAGAGAGTCAGCGAGGCTAAATCCAACTATGAGAAAACCAAAAGTACACCAGAACAAAAACCTACTGAGAACTGGGACACGTGTGCACAGAAAAACATGAGAAAACTGCTTAACTACAAGACAATCTAACAACTGAAAGAAAGTCTGCAGTGTGTGTATATACTGTAAGTGGTTTGCTGGTTAGACACCAGTGTGGCAGAAGTCTGATAGGACAAAGAGAACAATGGGTGGGGGTAGGACTAAAGGTGTGGGCTTCACCTTGTCAGGCCATAAAAGTAAAAACACCCTAGACGGGTCGCCAGCCTGTCGCAGGGCTAACACGGAGAGACAGACAAACAATTGAACTCACATTCAGACTAATTTAGAATCATCAATTAACCTAAACACTCTAACTGCATGTCTTTGGACTGTGGGAGGAAGCCGGAGTACCCGGAGAGAACCCACACAGACACGGGGAAAACATGCAGACTCCACACAGAAAGGTTGTGGCCAGATGGTGGATTCAAACCCAAGACCTTTTTACTGTGAGAAAATGGTGCTCACCACTGCACCACCTGTCTGTAACCTCATGATTTGTTATGAATGATACAATTCTGCTCTAATGTATCTACAGATATCAACCAACAAAGCAGTCATATTGTTTTCATTACTCCCATCCGCATTATCATCAGGCTAACAAAAACTCAGATATTTTTCATGTGACACACGATAAGAAAAGGTTTAAAATACAATAGCTTCACTGCTATATATTGGATCTCCAACTACCTCACTGACAGACCACAGTACGTCAGGCTGAAGGACATCACGTCTGACACTGTGGTCAGCAGCACAGGAGCACCACAGGGAACTGTGCTGTCCCCTCTTCTCTTCACCCCGTACACCTCTGACTTCTGCTATAACTCTGAATCATGCCATATTCAGAGGTTTGCAGACGACACGGCCATCATGGGGTGTATCTGGGATGATCAGGAAGAGGAGTACAGGAGTTTGGTAAGGAACTTTGTTACATGGAGTCACACAAACCACCTGCAACTCAACACCTCAAAGACCAAGGAACTGGTTGTGGACTTCAGGAGGTCCAGACCAGGTCCACTGCCAGTTCAGATAGAGGGAGAGGACGTGGAGGTGGTCAACATGTACAAGTACCTCGGGCTGTGGGTGGACAACAAATTGGACTGGTCATACAACACGCAGCACCTGTATAAAAAGGCCAAAGCAGACTGTATTTCCTCAAGAG
>VVHJ01055330.1:0-12626 GCA_015107715.1 Tylochromis polylepis
ATGTGTCTCTCTCCCCCCCCCCCCCGCCCCCCACCACCCCCCCCCCACACACACACACACACACACACACACACACACACACACACACACACACACACACACACACGCAAGCCTACACACAAGCCTTCTGTCAACTTGTGTGTTTTCTCATCTTTTCAGATTTTGTTTATTGATCTTCTTCTCAAATCTTACAAGACGACCCCTGACATGAGCTTAATCTAAAGGAAAGCAGCAAGGAGAGTTTGGAGTAAATTTTCCCCTCACTTTGAGATGATTTCATTTCTGATGTGTTGCGACGTGACTGTGTTGAATGTTTAATATCTTAAAGCACATCAGTGGTAAAAGGCCGTCTGACTTCCACAGGTTTAACTAATAAGCCAGAAATGAAAGTGGACAGAGATCAAACCAGTTGTGGTCCTCGCGACGCAGACTCTTATTCACGAAGTCATTATCACTCTGATCTTAACAGCATTTTCACAGTCTGCTTCTCTCCAGAGGGTTCCACTCACCAGAGGAGACAAACAAATAACACAAGTGTGTGGGCTTTGTCACATGCAAATCAGTTATCCTCAACTTTTGTTTTTCCATTAAATTCACCATTTGGTCACAGGAATGATATAGGGTATTGATTATATTTCTTGCATATTCTTCTTTTATTGGAAATTTTAAGAAGTATGACAAGTTTTCTCCAGTGCTGGGCTTTCTCAGCAGGGTACCACTCAGACATTGTCTGTTCTCTGAGACGACGGTGCACTTGCTTACCTCTACTTCTTGAGTTTAGTGAGCTGGAAGGAGCTAATTTCATTGACTTTCACCTCCTTTTCTTTTCTCTCCCTTGTACACACCACAGTCCCCTGACAGTAAGACTTTTCTGGTCAGTGAGTGTATTGACAGGCAGTCAGTTAGCACTTGACATGTCAATGTCCAGTCCAGTCTTGGTCTTGTTAAGATTCTGGGTGTTTGTGTATATTTCTCATTGGCAGAACTGATTTATCTGACAGCAGTCTGGGAGATTATGGGAGATTTAACCCCAGTGGAAAGTATCTGTACCCAGGAATAAACTTAGTTTGGGTAAGGTTACCAGGCTGAGGACATTATTTACATCGGGACACTGGGATGGCACAGTCACTGATGTTTCAACATTTAAAAAAATTTATTTTGCATTGTTAGAACAAAAAAAAAGAAGAAGTTTGCTACGATGATAATAATTATTTGATGTAGGTGTATAAATGAGTATATGCATACCTTCCAGCCCCACCAACCCTGAGTTAACAATCCAAGATGGTGGCAGGAAACATAAACAGTATTAAAACTGCACAGTGTTTTTAAGTAAAAAAACAACAACAACAGGAATTATTCTGTATTGCTAGTTGTACATGAATGGCTCTACTTTGCTAAGAATCAAACAAATCCTGTTTATTTCTCACTTTTCCAACATTATTACTAGAATGCACTAATTCAGGAGCGACATGACTCCCGAGTTCCAACATCCGAAGTAACTGGAATGCGGCAGAAAGCCTTCCTCCAGAAAGTCTCATCCTTTCAAGCTGTTTAAACACCTCCCTATGTATAATCTGGGAATAGCTGAAGTTCTGCGCCATATTATCACTGAAATGGTGGTAAAAGCCATAATGACAGTGACTTACCGCGGACGTATATCTGCTATGTGGGTAGTGGTAGGTGCTATGTAGTGGGAAGAGGCTGTTTCTCCATTGCTTAGAGCTGCTTTGCCAAGGTTCCAAATCTCTATGTACAACACACACAGAGCAGCGTTAATGTAGCTTTCTCATCAGCAAAACATCGGGCAATGTCACTTACCTCTGCTTTTTCTCTGTCTGCACAATCCAGCTAAGGAGGCACTAGGTAGCATGGACATTGTTTTCTCACTGAAAGGAGCGAACTGCTGCTTTAATGACTTCTTAGAGCTGTCTATAGGATGTTTATAAGCCACACACTGATCTTCCATGTATTCCACCCAAATCACAGTCCTATATCCTACTGTTTGCATCCATGGTAATACTCCTTAAATAATAAGTGAACAAATAAAGAAATTTTACATCTAGCCTAGCAACCCTTGCTGGATGCTTGCCCTGGTCAGGATTTAAACCCCAAAGAGTTCTGCTCCCAGTACACCTTCCAGCTACACTACCCACGTGCCCCTAAATAATCTCAGAGCCGCTCAGAGACAAGATATGTCAATGCGCTGTATTAATGGAGCATGTTTTACTGAATATGTTCCTCTGTAATGCCAACATCACAGTGATGGAAGGTGCTGTCTGGGTAACTTGACAGCGGTGGCCATGACAACCTTGCACGGTTAATAAATTTGAGCGGTACATCACCAGCTAAAATAACACGAAGCATGGTTTGCACCAGCAGATGTGACACTGCTTTTGGTGCTTGCAAAGGCGAGAACAGGGGTCATAATGGGCACTTTAGTTAGTGATGACTGTGGCCACCCTTGGCCATTCTCTCGCTAAACCCTTGGGGACAGAAATAAAAGGCTTCAGGTTATAAATTCAACCCGCCATGAATTGAATGAATTTGGCTAAATTTCTGTACTCCTGCAACTGATTTCTTTGCTTAGTTACTTCTTCTCAGTGAATCTGTACTCATTTGGTTCACATAGTTCAAGATGACCTCATCTACCTGCTAACAAAAACATTTGCTTTGAGAATTCCGGTACCATATTTGTATATGCTTCCGTTTCTTTCAGTCTTTTAAATTATTATTATGATTATTTTACAATTGTAATAAGAGCTGGGATTTATTTTCCTGAAATTTTATCTGCTGGGTCATCACTGTTTGGCTTGACACAGATGGATAGTAGTTTGTGTTGTCTACATGTGTTGTCAACAGGCGATCAAAAGTGTCAGGGCAGCACATTTGACAGTATGTTTTCGCTCCTATCAGTGTCAGGTGCATGCATATATTCTTGAGAGATCCATATTAGTCTTGCAAAACATGAATATAAACATGACTCCGAAAACC
This sequence comes from Tylochromis polylepis, assembly GCA_015107715.1. Taxonomy (NCBI): domain Eukaryota; kingdom Metazoa; phylum Chordata; class Actinopteri; order Cichliformes; family Cichlidae; genus Tylochromis; species Tylochromis polylepis. The sequence continues at coordinate 2,992 of VVHJ01055330.1, forward strand.
ACCTCACACAAGAGTCTTTTCAATGCACACAGACTGACGTTTCCTCCCGCTTTTCTTGTTCACCCGCTAAGGAGGCGTTGATGGGTGCGTGGCGCCCTGTTTCAGGAGCGTTGGTTAAGTTTACTTCCCACCACGAGTCTCCTGAGCCACAGGAAATGAGGCTCTGCCTGCCCTTCTGGGCCCCCACCCCTCACACCCACCCCCCAAAGCGTGGTACAGGAGCGCCATGTGGGAGTCCCTGTCCCGCCAACACTTAAGAAATAAATCAGACACACTGTTGACAGGTGCTTACAGTGAAGCAGGAGGATGGGGAATTACATGAAAAGAGTGGTATTCATGACATGATATTTTCGTGGCTGGAGGGAAAAAAATGATTTGGAGGAGGGGATTTTTTTATTTATTTTTTCTGAAGGAAGTACAGTTTTCAGTTTAAACACACTCGGATTGAGTGAGAAATTCCCCCATGAATTAAATATTTGGAAAGTGTCATCGCTAGTTGTTGATAAAAGGCAATCCTATGCTGCATCACGGAGCAATGTAGATGACACACTGAGAAGCATTCTTGTTTTTGTCAGATGCACAGAAAGCTTCTCAGAGCATAACAGCCCATCTCCCCTCCCCTATACACATGTCTACATGTCTTCCTCACTGACTCAGATATTCCATATTTAATGGAAAGGCTATAGACAGGCTGGTGTGAAGCTAAGGGTGGAATTAGTAAAGCTTTAACACCGATACCTTTGGGACTTGGGTCTTAATCAGGTGGCTGAGGTGGCAGAGCCCAGGGCAGGAGTAGAATTATGACTATTATGGCATGTTAGCACATGTCTGAGGGTGGAATGGCCAGACAGATGAGTTCATTGGTGGCAGGATTAGCTAGCTCCCATGCTGATTAGCAGCTAACTACCAAGCAGGCCTCGCTATGTCCTTTTTCACAGTGGCCTCTTGGTAACAGCAACAAATCAGAAGAACCTAGGAACAAATATGTGTGCAATTATGTCAATGGCACTCAGTGAATCATTAATAAATGGTGTATTAATGCTGTTTGCTATATGGCAAGCTTATATATATATATATATATATATATATATATATATATATATATATATATATATATATATATACTTTTTTCATGGGCTAATAGCTCTCTGGTTTCATGACTTTGCAGAATTGAGTTCTTACATATAATTATTCAGTTACAACACTTAATTATTTTATATATGATTATACCATAGCATTTATGGCATTTATTTACAACCCCTTTTCTGGATGAATTTTACCTCCTCCCTGTCACTGTCACTGTGAGACAGAAGAGAATGTTATAAGCGCCGAGAAACATTTTTGCAAAGGCATTTTGACATTTTGGCATTACAGAAGATCATTTTAAGAGAAACTAAGTCCTTGTTTCACTCGCAGTCCAAAGAGAGCACTAGCAAAGATGAAATGAGGCTCACAGCCGCTAAGTGCGCAAGAGCATGTTGAGCTGCCCTTGCAGGGTCACAATTAAAAATGCCCTTTCAACTATTGGATGTTGACTTTGGAACGGGACATTATCATTAAAAAGCATAATGCGAAGCAAATAACCTTTTGAGGGGGAGACTCTTCAATGTTGAGCTTCTCACTTGTCTTCCAACATGTGTGTGAAGACATTTCATGCTTTCTGACAGTGTATGACCCTGCATTGTCAGAGAAAAATGCACTGTAAGCTGCTAGGCATGTCAAGCCACAGTATGGGGTCCCTACTTGTGCTATAATCCCAGCCATGGCCTTTTAACCCTCTATGGCTCGCCATTCTCTCCACTGCTCTCTCCTCTCTCTCTGCACCTGACAGTAGAACATGGAAAAACAAATAGAGACCTTGAAAACCATAAGGCACTGCTTGTTTGCCCTCTAAGTTGTACCTTTTTTTATTATTTTTATTTTTTGCCCAGATAGCTTCATGGTCTGTGTTTGTTTGTAGATTTACCTCTGTTTTGTTTTAGAAATATACAGTCTTCTGCAGAGATGGCCCTTCTAAATTCACATGCATCCTGGGGATTCTATTGATTTGCTGTGCAGAGTTTGTCTCATCTCAGATACAAGGGCTTCATTTTTTTTTTTATTCAGGTGAATGTTTTCCCACCTGTCAAAAAGTCTTTGCAAGATGAAATACTGTTTGACATTAAGTCTTTAGATACAGTCTTTTACAGTTATCTGACTACTTTGAAAGATACCCTAGAGCTAATTTCCAAAAATCCTCCCAAAAAATCTCCATAAAATCTGTGTTTAAGCTCAGGAGCGGTTGCCATATCGCCAGGGCGTGTTTTGCTTTGTCATTTGGAGGTTGTTTAAATGCTGTTTGTTTGTGGAACAGCCTTAGAACATTAGACACTAATATCATGATCAAATGTAAGATTTGGATTTGCCAACACATTTTGCTGCCCTCCTCCATAACAACCGCAGCTACTGTGCAAACTTGATTTCACTTTTCTCCCTTACCTCCCACCATCCCCCCTACTTTTGCTAATAAAGCCACGTTCCCTGCTGATGGAAAATTGTCGGTTTACCTCGAGCTGCAGGGGGCCTGGCAATCAGTCCTTAGAAAAGCAGTGCCAGGTTAACCTGCTGTGATAGTGGACTCTAGGGACAGTGCCCCACCTCTGCTTGACATGCAGAGGCCCTGTGCACCGATAAGAGGCACGCCTGATGCACAATAGAGTTGTTACCAGCCTCTTCAGTTTAACATTATAAACAACAATCTTCTGATCGGAACTGTGCATGCTAAAAAATTGTTTCATTATTATTTTTTTCTTAAATCATGTCTCATTCGGTTTGATTTGGACAAAGATGATGTGTTTGTTATTTTTTTCTTTTTCTTTTTTATCTCATCTTTTATATTATTTTTTAAAATCAAAGTATTTTCTTCTACTCTAACTTCATGTAAATGCTTGACTGTTCTGATTGCCTTGCTACCTTCATGCTAAGTACGCAACAATGTCATACACCAGAAACACAAAGGAAAGCTTTTGGACATCCCTAGAGAAACTAATAGTGGGACACTACAGTATGGTTGTTTGCAAATTGAAGATCTGCATTTCTGCTCCTTTATTTATTTATTTTTTTTTTTTACACAAGTGCAGGACGAAGATCAGTATAGGTTGTAATCAAGAAGTGCTTTGAATTGTTCTTGATCTGAACCCTCCAAAGCATTTGTAATGTGGATGGTTTCTGAATTATGAGCAATATAAATGGCAAAAAACAAACCTTGCAAAAACACACTTTACCTTTCGGAATTGCATCCATGTCATGAACAAACTTTTCTTACACAGCAAGAAGTATTTTAGACCATGTTTGGCTGCTCTGCTATTGTTCCCAGCTCTGAATCCCACTTCCCAGAAACTGCAGCTACAGATGGAGCACCAGTTTTCCCCCACAGAAGGGGCCATTATCAATCAGGCTCCAGAACATGTAGTGTCGGATCATTTTACCCAGCTACAGCCACTACAAGGCTGAAGTGTGCAGTTGGCATGGTGTCAAGAATCAGGGTGTCATTTGCAAGCTAATCACATTTTTCATGCAAACCCCTTCGTATTGACTTGACCATATTTGATTTAATGAAGTGAATTAATTAGACTGAATTGAATTTAGATACTCTTCAGATAGCAAAAGAGTCAAGCAAGTATTTAGTGACATGTCACATTCTGCTTCACTTCTTGTTTCTGTCTTTGTCCTTTTCAACTACAGCCTGGCTCAGTGGATGACGTTTCTAGGGTCAATACAGAGCTTGTTTACAGTGGTGTGATAATTATGGTAATCCTTGAACTGATCTAAGTACGGTTACCATTCAAAATACCGTATTCAGACATGAATAATATATCATAAAAAAAACCTGTGCAGTCGCAACAAATTGCAGGATAAGCAGAGGTCTGCGCATGGCCTCACGTGCATCCTCTGATGAGGAAATTTACAGGAACCTGAACTTACTAGCAAATATGTAAAGCCTGGTGTAACCATGAGGCTCCTAAACCTTCCTGACTTGGACGTAGAACTCAATGTTGGTTGGCCATCTTGAAAGATGTTTTAAACCCTAAAATTCATCTTGAATACAAAGGCTTATCAAAGAAGCTATGAGCAAACACAGCGGTAGGCTTTAATGAAAGAATGGACAGATGATAAAGCTGTGACGACAGCTCTGAAGCAACAATGCCTCATTTTGTTAAATGCCACTTGCCTCAGCTCTCTCTCCCTGGGTGTCTTTTTTTGCTTCCTCTGCTTGTATTTCATGTGGGAGGGACTAATGGGGGATTTATACTTCTGTGTTAAATCTATGCATCATCATAACATCATAATGGCCAACTCTTCTGAAACCTGATGTGCACCTCCCTAAAAAAGGAAGTACATGTCCCTGGCGACGCAACCTGCATAGGCACAAATGCTAGCAACAGCAATGATTACTTGAGTGGCTACATCATAGGCTCTACATAGATGCACTGATGAAATGTAAATTAAGCATAACGCAGATTTTATGGTACTATATTTGACTGAGTATGCAACATAAGAAGATGTGCTTGTGTACACTCCTCCAAAAACACCAACAGAACTTAGCTTGAAAATGTGCATTTCAAATGCTAACTGGTTAAAAGGTGGGCCAAAACACGGAAGAGAGCGAGACAATTGTTTTCAACACTGGTTTTAACTCTGGCTTTTTTTCTTCTTTTTTTTTTACTTATACTTTCACTCTTCTCCACCTCTGGTTGAAGGACCAACAACAAGGAAAGCAAAAGCAGCCCAAAAACCTGTTTTTTTGTGAAGCTGCCCCCTGGTGACAGGAAACAGCTACAGCAACAGACAACAATCTCCAAGGCTGTCGATAGACTCTGCCAATCCACAACCTTGAAAAGCAATCGAGGGCATACATGAGAAATCAGGAGAGAGAACAGAAGCACTGGAGACACAGGGATGCAGAAGACACGAGGAGAACCAAAGGAGCACAATAGTGCCCATGGCACATACAGATTCTATACTATATGCCGCTGCTGTCAGGGCTAGGTTTCGTGGAATTATACCCCCTGCTGTTCACTGTCTCTTAATTAGCACCGCATGCTGCAGGTAAATTTGTTTGTGTTAGCATGCATATACAGCTGTGAGGAGAGTAGGCATGTGTCATTTGTTTTGTAAATTGTAATTGCCGTGTTTATTTTTATGTTTGCAGTGCCTAATTTGTGCATGAAATAGAAGATAGTTTACAGAGAGTAAACGGTATACATAGGCATGCTTTTTCATATCATAATCTTCTGGTGTCCTACCTTGGGCTTTCCCCAGACCTGTAGGAGGGAGTGCTGTGGGAGAGAGCTGGTTCATTGCATTTTATTTCCAACATTTTATCATGTTGACCTAAAAATGCATCCTTTAATTGCTGTATCAGTGCGAGCTGCTTTGCAACCCACCTCCAACTTTCATACTCTGTCCATTTCCATATATGAGTTGGAGGTATGTTCTCCCCACCTTATGCTAGTCAAGATGAATTGATCTAGGATCTATGTGTTGAATTGGTTGCAAACCAGGGATCTTTCACTTGTTAGGCAAATGTGCTAACTACTGCAATATTTAGCCACCCCCAAAACAGACCTGTATTACTGAATACTGCTGAAAAAAAATAGTTTCAGAACTACATCAGATCAATTTCATCCACAGAATGCAAAAATGAATTTCTTAAGCACAGACAATTAAACATAGGCTAAGCCGATAACATATTCTTCTGCTTTGCCACTTCAGATAAATTAGTGTTTACCCTTTATGGCCCCTGGCTTTAATTTGCAAGCACTGCTGACCTGACCCTGTGTTGGGATATTCACTGCATCCCTTTTAGTCGAATCATTTAATTATACCAATCTGCCCAGGGTGCCAGTGCAGAGCAGCATCTGAATGTTGCTTCTTCAACCTGCATGTATAAACAATGTTGGCAGCCGGGAGGAGCTATGATGACCAACAGACACTTTCGGGTACATTAAATATACTTGCATGATTGTCCGTGGAAAAAGCAGCTGAGTTTCTTTCAGGAATGAGCTGATCCATCAGGGGAGGAAACGATGAGAGGAACCACAAACTCTGTTAATTGGGAGGAAACAGCAGTTGAGATTAGTGTGGAGAGGAGATGAGCGTGTGACCATTAAAAGGCTCCCCTCGTTCTTTTTAGATGTAGTAAAACACATTGCTTTCACACTTATCAATGACAAGGTTTTTTTTTCTAGTGTTTTGTGGCATATGTGAGATCACAGAGTCTTTTTTTCTCTTGCTAGACTGTGTTGCTTAAGTGTGCTTAACTACACTGAAATAAATTCTAGGGGGAAAAACTCAAAATAGGAAATCAGCCATGACACTAATTTGTGCAAGCAGGTAGTAAGAACCCAAATGTTTGATGTGAAGCAAGGTGGCTAAATGAGTGAAAAGGAATGAGTTCATGCTTGTCATCAAAAGTTGTTCATTTTCTGCTTGCAGGCACAAATCTTGAAATGCAGTGAAACAACATAACTTTGTCATTTTAAAAAAGGTGACATTTACGTTCTTTATGGCTTCATTTTGTTTTTATAGAATCTGGATGCATGTGCAATTTCTGGCACTTAGTGTACAAGAAAAAGCAGGGAGTAGAGACACAGGAGGAGAGTGAAGAAGAGTTTAAAAAAAACTATCATGATTGCAAGGAAGAGGACTGCTTTCTATTCTTGCGGTCTGCATCACTGATGGGTTTTAGAACTGGCTGTCGAGGCCTTAATTAATGATTGTCTTGAGACCCAGGGATACTCACCCCCTCCTCTCTCATTTAATCCTTTCATATATTTGCATCAATATCATAATAGAAAGTTATTAGAGAACAAATTGAGCTGTCTGTACTATTATACTGTCTGACAGAGTGCAAGGCATGGCGTTTTTCTGACAGCACTAAACTCAGACTTGAACAACTCTAGTTGAAAGTGATATGGAAATCTTACACGGTCCAGCCTAGTGAGACTGATGTTATAATTTTGACATAAAAGTGACCGAGGTGCTTTAAGACAGGATATCAGCATGTTAAAATGCTAAATTATTTACATAAGGCCCAAAGGGACGTTCAAATTTTTTTCTACTCTGCTTCAAGGTCCTGCAAATAAAAGAGGCAACCATGGACAATAACCATAGTAATTTAAAATGAAAATTTGATATCATGTTAAAAAATATGCAAATGTACCTTAGTCACTTGGGCTACAGACTCACGTTCCAGTTTATCGCAGGTTCATTCATTTTAATGACTACTATACTGGAGTTTCAGTGTATGTACACACTTCATGGCTGATTAAAGTATAAGCTGACTACTGGAAACTGCATTTAGTCTTCTGTGGCTGCAGTTCTCTCTCACACACTGGAAGAAATTTACCACACACAAAAAATTTGCCAAGTTAGATTTAGTGTCACGCAAGTGCAGATAAGCTGAAAACTGGAAGTACTGGAGGCAGTTGAGCTTTTAATAATTTAATTATTAAGTGACTAATTTGCTTACCTACTGATGCTCTTTTTCTTTTCTCCGACTTCAAAGTGCCCTAAAGCCTTGACTGTGCTCTGCTATGTACACGGGGACACAGAGAGCTGGAGACCTGATGGCCAAGTAGTCTTTCCAGTTGTAGTTGGTCCACTGTAATGTAAACTCTCTGCTGACAAGTCTGCACAGTTACAAAAAACAGAGAGGTGTGCAAATGTCCACGCAGATAGTTGTGCTCATTGTCTGATGATAAAATTTACATTGTTCGGACCTAAAGTCTGTGTAGGCTCTCAGTCATCCAAATCATAGCAGTCTTGAGAGCTTGAAAGCAGAAGGCAAGTGGCCTCCTTTAGGTTTGTGAAGCCATTTCACCTCCTCATCCAAGAAGCTTCTTCAGTTCTAAAAGTAAAAGGTGTCCCAGGTATTTAACTAGTCGGGGCTATCCAGTTTGGAGGTGGTCCTGAGGGTTGTGGAGCCACTATTGAGCATGTCAGTCATTACATGAGTCAAAGTGAGAAAAAAAGGAGTGGGTCATGACCATTTCCGGGGGTTAGGGGGGAAACCACTGCAAGACCTTGCCACACCCCATCATTTGACCTATTGAGGTCACCTGAGGCAAAGTGTGAGTGGGGGAAGGGATCTCAAGACTGCATTGTCGGTGGTTGATAGCTGGTGTCGTAAGCGACCGCCTCTGTTTAATGACGGTCGTTCACAGTGGACAAAGATGGCCTCCTTTACTCCTCTGTCAAACCATCTGTCTTCTCGGTCCAAAATGGGAATACTGGCATCCTTGCAAGAGTGTCCCTTCTCCTTTAAATGCAGGTGTACAGCTGAGTCTTGTTCTGTTGGGGTGGCTCTCCTGTGTTGTGCCACGTGTTTGACAAGTGGATGCTTGCCTTCTCCTGGCTTCATGGTGCATTCTATTTAAGCCAGAAGTTGGAATTCCTGAGTTCTTAGCTGGAATTTTCAACTGAAATACAGCCTCAAGTCAGAATCTGAACATCCAACTCAGAAAGTTGGAGCAGCCCCATCAACCCCGTCTTTGCAATCCAAGAAGGTGGAAGTGCATGTAAACATCAGTAAAACTGTGAAACTTGTAATCTGTTATTTATTTGTGACTGGCTAAATAAGCCATATACCCAGCATCCATTAGGCTCTATCCATGCTGCAACTGTGTTTCAAAGGGGCAATAAACAAGCATAGAGTTTTATTGGTAGTGTTGCATGACTGCCTCTACCGTCCTAAGGAGCAAAGCAATTCCTGTTTTTGCTTTTCTGACTTTACTAAAAGAAAGAGCTCAACTCAGGAGTGATGTCACTCCCAGCTCCAACATCTGGCATCCAAGGCGAATAGTAAAGCAGCATTAGCTGATGCTAGCGGCGCCATTTTAAAGTGCCACTGTGCACTCTGCTTCGACTCCCACGTGTATGGTTGATGTGACCGACTGCTCTATTTTTGCCTCAACACTCATCGTCATTATAAAACCCTAGACCTAGCACTGTGTTTTTCAGAAAAACAAATATTTTTTGATGTCTGTTAGTTACTTTATTTTTCATCCCTTGATTGACACGATTTAGTAGAACAGTTTTCAAAACCCAAAAATCACATCCTCTGTTAATCTTTGATTATACTCTGTTGTGAACATGGACACACTCACTTTGAGATCTGATGATCAAACATTCATTCTTGTTATGCAAGTATAACAGCCTGCTGCTTGGGGCGCATGTGTAGTTGGTGCATTTTAATGTATATTCTTTGTGGACGAGTTAGCTGGGGCAACAAAAATCAGGCAGGCGTATCTTGGACCTGAATGGACCCTAGCATACTCACATACACAGCTATACTACACTGCTCAAAAAATAAAGGGAACACAAAAATAAGACATCCCAGATCATACTTTGTTCTTTACATAGTTGAATGTGTTGACAAAAATCACACAAAAATTATCAATGGAAATCAAATTTAGCAACCCATGGAGGTCTGGATTTGGAGTCAAACTCAAAATTAAAGTGGAAAAACACACTACAGGCTGATCCAACTTGGATTCAGGTCTGGGGAACGGGTGGGCCAGTCCATAGCATCAGTGCCTTGGTCTTGCAGGAACTGCTGACACACTCCAGCCACATGAGGTCTAGCATTGTCT
>VVHJ01055333.1:0-11245 GCA_015107715.1 Tylochromis polylepis
AAAAAAAAAAAAAAACAACACCCCCCCCCCACAAAAAATAAATAAATAAATAAATAAATAAATAAATAAAATGAAATGAAATGAAAAAAATAAAACAAAACAAAACAAAATCAGACAGACTATTTAATAACAACCCATTATGGTTGACAACAACGAACAAAGACAGGACAGTGTAATAACCAAAAGTGTGGTTTTGTTTTCTAACGGCAGCACCGTGCCATAGAGGAATAATTAGTTACTCTTTCATTTTTCAGCATGGCAATGATCACAGACACACTGCCAATGCGGTAAACACATACCTAGGTAGAAAACATGAAACACTATGAGTCATAGATGGGCCTCTCCAGAGCCCGGACTTCAACTAAGACAGCTAACATTCAAAGTCCTTCAAGAAGCCTTGAGAACTATTCCTGAAGAGCTGTTTGTAAAGAAATTACAAGAAAGCTTGACTGAGAGAGCTCAGCTCAAACAATACTCTCCTTGTCGTGCATCAAAAAATGCCAGCTTGATGCTCACACCCACTTGCTCTTATTTCCATACCACATCCTCCATTCCTCTTTCTTTGTCATCCTCTCTTATAGGTACGCAGCACAGGAGCCAATGAATATTCAGTGAGGCATTCACAACCAAAACAGGGGTAAAAAAAAAAATGCAAAGAGCAGATTAACTGTGTACTTCTTGAAGTCAATATATGCAATTTTCAGCATTGATTTGTTATTTACATTTCATACTTTTTCAGCTGTTTTGTTACATATATATATAACATCATATAAAGCTAACTAAGAAAAGCTCCACTTTAACTCATGTGGACAAAACTGACATCTGGTTGATATGGAATAAATGACTGAGCAGTTTTCATAAACAAAAGTTCAATAATTTCTTAATCTGAGAAGCTAAAAAGGTGGAGCAATAGCAGCCCTGGTGCCCAGAATGATCAAACACATTTAAGTGACATGTTTAAGTGTATGTCATATGCTTTGTACCATTAAGAGCCTGGTAAAACAGAAAACAAGATAAGGAAACTGGTTGGAACAGACTCTTACGTAGGAAGCTGTAAAACGGACAAGAGAGATATGGCCGGGGAAGGGGACAGTTTGTATATCTTATGATAACATTTTATTTCCATTAAAAGAAACTGGTGGACATTGAATATGTTTGGATGCGAGCAGAGAGCTGAACGTGAGAAAGGAATTCACAGTAATGAAGACTGAAACATCTTTTATTATTTCCACTTGTTACTGTCACTTCCAGGTGCCCATCTAATGTACTTTGTCAATATGCATTAGCTGGGCAAAGGCATCCTGGTGAATGAAGGTAACCAGGCAACTGTTTTCAGACACTTGAGATTAAGCCAGTGCACTTCCCCCGTTGTACGTTTATGTTCATGGTGCAGAACTTGTAGGGAGCCAGACGTTTCCTACAGATAGTATGAAATGAAGCTTCTAGTGATCGAATAGAAACACAAACTGAATTTCAAATATGTTTTAGGTTTTTACCATACAGATGAAGACAGAATTATTCGCCCCCACATGAAGTGTTTTAGTCAAAGTTTTCATAGGTGCTTTTTTCACAGAGCAAGGGATTTTCAACATTTCCAACATAGCATTTTTTAAAATACTAGTTTTCTTTAAAAACCAGCATCTTTAGAAAGCATAAATAATTTGCATTTGCACAAAATAAAATAATCATTCCACAAAAAAAACTAAAATTACCATGGTTAATATTATTAGCCCAATGGAAAACTGTTCAGTTTATGGAATCATAACACAAAACACTGCAGTGCGAGGATGTTATTTAACTTTGTAATGCCCAAAGATTGTAAAATCAAGTTAAAACTGAGGGTTATCTTCCAATTTACACACAGTATAAAAACTTCAGCAAAGACTTGAGGTGGCACTTGAGAAAGCATCATACCAAAAACAAAAGAAATCAGTTTGGACTTAAGGGGAAAAAAAAAAAAGTTGATCCTTACATAGTAGGAGATGGATATACAAAGCATTTCCAAGTGTCAAGAACTGGAGTATCATCAAAAAATTCAAAGAGAGCCGCAGAACAAGCTTGGCAGAGGTAGGAAGCAAAAGAGTTCAAAGACTCTGGGAAGAAAACTATGAGATGTGCCTAAAGACCCCAGAACAACTGCCAAGACTCTAGTGACTCAGCCACATCAGGGATCATAGTCTCAAAGAAGATAATCACTAGAACCCTGCACAGGAATGGACTGCAAGGTTGCACACCCAAAAAAACTCAAAGCTGGTTTTGGGTCATTGCTTTGTCTTCCGGTCTTCCAACACAACAACTGAAAAGATACGATGCTCCTGGTGAAGAAACCCATTGAAAATCTGTAGACTGAACTGAGGACTAAGGTTCATGCCAGAAGGCCATCAAATCTAGAGGAGCTTGAGAGATTTGCTAAAGAAGAATGGGCTGGGATTGCTCAGGAGTTGCATGTGAGACTTGTTGAAAACTACAAGACTGCAGCCTGTTATTCAGCAAGAATGATACACAACTGATTGCTAGCATCTGGGGACTAATAATTTTGACCCTGGTAATTTTTATGTTTTACAGAAACAATACAAAACAAAATAAATTGGTAGTTAACATCACTGTTAATTTAGGGCAGCTGTGGAATAAACCTTACATTGAGTGGTGGTTTAATAAATCTGTTAAGCACTACTAAAATGCTTTTATGTATTAATCTTATCTTTATATCTGTGAATTATAAGTTCTGCTGAGATGGACAGCTACTGTCGGATTCACAAAAAGGGTGGAAACAGGAAAACGCCTGACAATTATTAAAGTGAGCCCTGCTTCCATGAAGTTCAAGTATCACTTTTATGCCATCATTTCAAATAAATAACTAATGTGCCCACTAATTTAAAAAAAAAAAAAGCCTGTAGGTGGCACCAACATAGACACAGTGTGTGTTGCTGCTGTTGACTATCAAGACTGGAGAAATCATTGATTGACCAATAAGGGGAATCACAGGTAATTCTCTTTTATGATGAGATACTTCACAGTTGAACCAGCAGTCGATACAAAATGATCCAGCCGTATCACCCTCCTTACGGAAATATCGAAATACATCCTGTGCAAAGCTGCTGTTGAAACATGTTGGTGGGGAATTTTTGAAGGCTTGTTTAAAAGAATCAGCATGATCTTGTACATTATCGTAATACAAATGTGTTGAACAACAAACGAAACAAAACAAAATAAAAAGCTTTATTTTCACGTAAACAAATGAGAGGGGATTTTCAGGTCTTTCTTACTATTGTGAAGCTGTAGTTCAAACTAAAGCTCACACTGAGCTGTGTTTGTCCAAAGGCTTTTCTCAGGGACACCATTCAAACTACAGTCCAGTAAACATATTCATTAAAAAACATGTTGCTTTGTAATAATTAAGATCCAGGAGGTTATTGTTATAGCTTTGGTAGTACATTTTTATTGTTCATGTATTTCTTTATTTTTCCCATTTCATCCCATTACTGCACATCATTTTGTTATATAGTTTATAACCAAAAGTTGTAAGACCCCCGTCAGAGATATTCTAAGCTTGGAGAAACATATTAATCTTTAACCAGTAGTTATCGTGGCAGCTGGTCCTTTTGAGCCAGATCTTTATTACTCAGAGCAGCAGGATATGCTTGGAGCGTGTCTGCATTTAGAGGTGCTGCTCTGCTCGGTTGAGTAAACATATGCACTAAGATGCTGGTTTTTGGCTATTAAGGTGGCTGGAAGGAGCGAACATATTTAGCTCATACTCTATATTTAAGGCTAAACAGTGCAGTTTATTCAGAAATTAAAGGGACTTTTTTTGTTTGTTTGTTTTTATTTCCCATTTATAGTTTTGTCTTTACTGTATTCTAAGTAAAGAAGGATATTAGTAGGTTATCATTTGAAATTGATTGACTTGTATGTTAGAAAAGATTGTTTTTTAGGAAATAGGAGGAAAATCTTTCTTTAACCACTACTTGGTACATGACATGCTCTTATCGCTTCAGCAGATAATAATGAAACATGGCAGTAGGTGGTTGCATTACATTTGAAAAAAGAAAACAGAGCTTCTCTTGTGCACCACTGAAATTATACATACTCAAAGGTGAAACGGAAAAAAGCCCATGTAAGGTTTCTGGTTTTTAGATATATTTTTAATCACGGAAAAGGTCAGGAAGAGGACAAAAGGCTTAGGAGAAATGGAGATGGAAGCCGTCTCACACCAGTGGATGGTACGGCCACATTAACAAATTAATGAATGACAGGCTGTAAACTGATATTTTTAAATGCGTGTGTTGTTTTTTGTTAAAGCAAAGATTTTCTTTTTCTTGGTGATTTGACCTATTTTATGAAATAAAGATTTCTCTATCCCGCTAGACAGGCTCAGTTTGTCATATCATGGTGTAACTTGTCTTAAATGTAAAATTTGAAATGTACTCAAAAAATGTACTCAAGACAGATAATGTCAACTTTTTCCATAATTTAATTAATACAAAATCTTCTTTTATAATACAAAAATTTAAATAAATAATTCAGTACATTCAAAAACTGCCAAAGTACTTCACTTTATAAGGTTACAATGCTTGAAAGAGGCAAATCACAATCACCAAGCAGATAGTCTCTTTTCAGAGTGGACATTTTGTTCACAACTTTAAAGCGAAGGGACCGCTGGCTGAGGTCTTCCTCTGAGATACCATCAAAGAAGAAATCCTCATTGAAGATCGGATTACGGCTCTTTCTGATGACTGTGCTGCGTTGCTTCTGGATTTTTCCAGGGATCAGGGAGAGGCTGACACTACAGTTGATAATCTTGGGGTCTACAGACAGAGGATAAAGGCCCTCTGCACTGATGAGTCGAACTCGCAGTCTTCGGTTATCTGGACAGTATTCTGCTGAGAGTCTCAGACTGCCGTCTTTTCCAATGGGCACCATTTTTTCCTTCATGACCCTCTCTCTATGGAGAATCAAGTCCATGGGGAAAATGGTAGGTGGTGCCAGGCTGTAGTTGCTGGGCAGGCCTTCGGCTAACCCCTCTGATGCCCTCCTCATGACACTGGGGCTGTTGTCGGTGGAGCTGCCTTCATCTGTGGACAGGGAATTGTTCCTAGACACCATTGCTTTCCTTATGTTCCTTGACAACAGCAGTTCATGGCTCAGCGCTTTGAAGAGGGAAGACTTGGCAGGGCACCTGGCCAGCAGCGGTGAGCTGAAAGGAGAGGATTCAGTGGAGGAAGTGGTATCGCTGTCTAGAGTGGTCTGCCAGTTTAGGGTGTAGCCTCTTGGGGAAAGCCTGGAGGTCAGGCTGTTAAGACTGAAGGAGGAAGGAGAGGAGGAGGGCGAGGTGGAGGGGGTGAGCTTGGAACACATGCTGGATCGACTTCTGGGCAGCAGCAGGGGAGAAGAGCCTGGATCAGAATGGAAAATTGACTCCTTTCTTCTGGTGTGGGGGCTCTCTAGTAAAGTGCAAAAGCCATAGCTGGTCTGGGTTTTGGCTAAGTGTGGGAGGGATAAGGCAGCCTGGCTCTGAGGGTCGGCATTGGTGCTCTCTTCATCACTGCAGCCATCGTAGGGGCTCTCATCCACACTTTCTACCTGAATAATGTGCTGGTTGAACGGCTCATGAAACATCAACTCTGTCTCAGGGCTGGGTCCTCCACCTGGAGGCACCTTCATAATGCGAGCTGTTCGGCTTTGCTCCGTGTTCTTCTCCTGCAAGGACAGGATCGTCGGGGGGATGCAGAATTCTGGGATGTTGTCAGGGGTGATGATATTAGGACAAAGAGAAATCCGTTTGGATTTGCCTGCCTTTTCTCCCAACATGATGTCACCAAGTTTATAGCTGAGTTCTGCTGTCAAGGTAGGCAGGTTAGTTCTCTCCACTGACATGCGGATCCTCTCCACCATCCACATGGGTCCTCTGGTAGAAATCCGAAGTGCTGTAAAAAAAAAAAAGAATTAATTAAAAAAACACACACACACACACTTGAGTTGCTGAATTATGTTTTGAAATCAAATGCATTCACAAATAGTCAGGATATCCCCAACAATTACTTGGCAGGAAGGTTTTCTTACCTTATATTCTGGGGCTATGGATAATCCACAATATTATCCCAAAAAAGGACAAAAGCTCCAGTAAGGTGCTGAAAGATGGAGAAGTTGTAAGGGCTCTCTTGACAGCAGATGGAGGTCCTGCAGATCTGTGGCTCTTTGAGAGACGCAGGCGGTTTAAATGTAGCAGGAAACCAATAAATCTAACACACGCCTCCAGCTCAAACAGGATCCTCCTGCTGTCCTTAGCCGCTGGTTCCCATGGAAATATGCGAACCACAACAAAGCTCAGTGCGCCTGTAGTAGCTGCGGTGCTGTTTAGCAAGATAAGCCTGTTACTGTACTTTGAAAGTGAGCAGCTGTTTTTAAACAAGCTGTTTTTAAACAGACTTCTAAATCGGGTGTTTGTTTTTCCATGGAAATTAAATTAGACGGTGGGCTTTACCTTGTTCTAAGAACATAAACAGGGTGATGTGTTTGATAAGAGTTCTGAACACCATTGAAAAAAAAAAATCTTGCCACTGGTGTCTACATTTCAATGTCAAAAGTTCAGGACATAAAACTGCCTTGCATATTTACTTTAGGAGACCTCCTATTGGTTTAAAGAGTTTAAGAAAAATAAGCAACTTGTTTTTTTAACATAATGCTGATCAGTGTTTTATTGAAATAAAGGTGGACATTTCTGTTGTTTGAACCAGGTGAAGTTGTTTATCTTTGCACTATTATCTATGTCATACTCTTATGTAATGGGGCAATATGCATCGAGCATATTGGTGATGTAATGATGCGAAAGTAATTTACTGCCATATCACTGCATCACCAATATTCCCGATGCAGTTTGCTTCATTACACACATGTCCTTATAAATGAGCCGAGTACATTTTCTGTCTTGAGAGTACTTTGAATGTTTACTTGAAATTTGAGAGAAAGATAGCTTTCCGCACTACGTGACCAGAGTTTTATGAAGGAAATCATCTGTGAAATTGGAAAAATTAAGAATGTGCTAAATGTGCTTGCTATAACTCTTAAAATGATTGCAAGAATTGCAACAATATTTTCAATTGCATGAAAATACAGAATCTGTAGAATCTCTCAGGAAAATAGATTTTTTTGTCACCTAACTTCTATCTTTACATTACTTTTAAAAGATAAAAAAGATACAATGTGAAGAACTCAAGACCCCAAAAATAAAAAAGTCCATAACCTGATTCTTTTATATACAGAGATACTGTATTTATATCAGTATGTTATAGATATACAGACTATTTATCTATAAAACATGACGTTTGACATACTGAAGAAGGTCCTATCACAAATCTGGCTTTTGAAATATCAACATCATAAAGGCCAATGATAACATTTATTGGTATACTGAACATTGCCTTTAGAGCTTCACATATTAGTGCAATGTTATGTCAATGCTTCCCTCTTGTGGTGAGACAGTTTGACAGCTAGATCTCATTTTTCTTGGACAGCACAACAAAAGTTAGCGTTAACTTTTAGTTAAACGATGCAAATGAAAACCTACATCAGTTCTCCCTAATTTTTTTTTTTTTATTACCTGGTACTACTACATCAAAGGCAGTTTGACCATTGCTGTGAACTCGCTTAAAAGCATCTTCATATTGAAAAGACCCAAGTGGAGAAAAAAAAAGCTCCGCTCTGAACACTACAAAGTTCAAGTGGAGTAACTTGGTTACTGCGTGTTACCAGGCAATGAATGACAGCATGATGTCAGAGCTAATGCTGTACCAGGAAATTGTCCTAAACGAGAGTGAGCTACTTAGAAATGTTTGCCAAAATGTTCACGCCGCATCACTAATTCACACGTAACTTTGGAACACGTTGTACCCTGCAGATCAGAAGGCACCAAGAACATAATAACATTTGAGTCAATGACCGATATTATAAGCTATTTAAAAACTTTCTCTAAGCTCAGAAACAGGGCTGTCTATGTGGAATATAGAAAGTTAACTGTCAGGAGAAAAGCTTAAAGTTAATGGTATTCTCTTTATATTATTATATTATTTTGTGAAGTGAAGGCTCACCTTGGATAGTGTGACAAAATGAAAAGACAAATCAAACACATTTTGATTGGGCTTTGTAGACTAGGATAATCGGTCCCGCTGTGATATTTTAATAGTCTTTATGAAATACAAATCACCCATACCAATTTTGCAAAGTACTGACAATACTTTTCACTCTGTCCGAGTCCATCCCTTATTTTGTCCAGAGTTGAGCATGTCCTCTTCTTTCTTGACCATAAATGCTTCCATATCTCCATTAGGGGGTAGTATATGTTTAGAAAACAATAGTGCACCCTCCGATAGGGGAGGTGCTGGCCATATTGATACGTTTAATAATACTCTCGCTAAAATATATCTTACTGCTTTATCTTAATTTGATGGATTGATTATTGGGTTAGTGTAAGTAATCACGAAAAACAGACCGATACTCTTTTTCAGTGTTATGTATGTACCTGCACGTTATAGCAAGACTTGTGGAGGTTGCCCCCACTTTAAACATGAACCTCCATGTCGGGCTTCCATTGACGCTTAGTGTGAAGACACGCTTTTGGCAGGTGCTCTACACAAATTAAAGCATTTTCAAAATAAGAGAGGTCAGTCTCTCAGATGTTCCATGCGTCTATCCCTGTGCATGATTGCCAGGTTAATTTTATCTGCTCATCTGACTGGTAAGTCTGTAAATCTGCCTTCATCGGGACACATATTATCTGACACTGTGCGTGAGTGTGACGCCGCTTCCTTTTTGCGGCGCATAGATTTGTGGTCGTGTTTTTTTCTTCTCCCCCCCCCTCATCCTTCTCCACTGTACGATAAACGAGGAGGGGCTTGATGCCGTGGAGGAGGGAGGCAGTCAGGCTGAGCTGACCCGCTTGCGGTGTGTGTCGCTTCGCCTACATCCAAGTCAGCTCGCATGCACTGACGAGTGAGGGACATCAGGTAGGATTTTGCCTTCAGATGTTTTTTTTTAAAAAAAGAGATTGTATCCAGTTTCTTTTTAAATCCTGGCGTTATTCTTTAAGGTGCTGTTCCTCCCAAATGATCTCACTACAGGGAGGCGGACCGCTCGATGTTGGCTCAGCAGAAGCGCTGACAACATTTCACATGAACAGTCTGCAGACGACCTTTTCACATGATTAGTGTGATGTTTTCCACTCTGGTATTTCCTTTTGCTCTTCTTTGGACCTGACATCTGTCGATTCGTTTGCGCGTTAAAATAAGATTGGCAAATCTAGCCCATTTCTTCGCCTACTGTATAACTGATTGCTTTTGACATTGACAGATAAGAGGTAACAGTATTTGATTGACCCACTTGTTTGGCGTTGGTGTTGCATTTTAAATTTCTAGGCTCCCCCAGTTTCGTCCTCAGAAGCGGGCTAAATAGGCAACTAATGCTGCTCAGCTCCAGCATCCTCGCTGCTCTGCAAAAAATGTTTTGTACAGTAACTTGGACTTGACCTGAATGTTATCTGGATCGGCTCAACATCAAAGCTGACATTGACGATGTGTAGTGCGCATGCAGGGATGTAACCACTGGTGAATGACTTACTGTAGGTTAATAAAAATGTAGGGATAATAAAATACTGGTCAGTATGTTAAGACTGTTAACGCTTGCAGGGACTATTATGCTTTGCCCCAGTTTTAAAAATCTGATCATTAATTCATCTTAGAATAAAGATTATTGCTCCCCCCACACACACACACACACACCTTTGCCAGTGCTCAGAGTGAACGCTCACCTTATTTTCTCCAAGATGCCAACAGGGAAGATGCATAACTTCTGAATGAAGGACACGTCTCCTTAACCATTAGAACCCCTTGTGCCTCATACAGATGCGCTGTGAAGAGAGCTTTTTTGAGCTATGAGCTATGTGGGTGTTTCACAGATACAGGACTCTCAATGCTGCTTCAGCACAGTGACTCTGGGTTGAAGGTGCCAAACTGTAAATCCCCGAGATGGTTTTACATTGAGTATGCTAGTTTTTGGATCATATGTGTTATTACTGGGCTGACTCATATAGCAAACCACATTAGCTGCAGACTTGCACAGCTTCTTTTCTCTGTAATGAAAAACAGTTTTTTGTTGTTGTTGTTTTTGTTGTTTTTAAAGTCCACTTAAGTATATAATACAGCAGCTGTGCATTTAACACAAGAGGCATCCTGGATATTGATGGTCAATTCAAGGATACCGATGCCGTCAGGGAGTTTCAGACTGTGGAGTGACATGTTTTACCTGAGTGATGTGACTAGAAAGGTCAAGCTGTCTCAGCATGATGTAGACAGCTGAGATTCTGGATGGCTTAAAGGCATCACTGGCATGCTAGAGCTTTGATTCCAGCTGGAAGAACCCATCCTTAAAATGCACTCCCAAATGGTACAGTAAGGCACTAGGGAGTGTGGGATAAAAGCATCCACCAACCACACATTTCCAGCAAGAAACAGTGTAGGAGTACCTCTGTAGTGTGTTTAAAGCACCACTAATGCAAAACACTCTTGCATTTTACAAGGCATTTTGTGTGCCTTCCTGACTTTGTATCTCTTGGTCTTACTTTAAAGTGTAACAGTGAGCATCATATACATCTGTGGTCAGTTTATGTACACTGAATTTACATAGTAATTTGGGGCTTTAAATGATTTCTTTTGGCTGTTTTTTTCCAGGGTGTAATGATTGCACAGCATACAGCTTTAATGACTTTATAAAACAAGAATTGGGTGCACAAGTTTGAATTTATTTTAGATTTTCTCTAATCTCGCATCCCCAATTCTTTTAAATCTTAATGTTGATGGCTTGTCAAAGAAGCCGAGAACCTGTAAAACTTGGTGCAAGGTTGATAGTCTTTTAGTGAACCATATGATGTATGCAGATGATCTTGTGGTCTTTAGTCCTTGTAGTGCTGGTCTCCAGCAGCTCATCCACATACAGTGGTGTGAAAAAGTGTTTGCCCCCTTCCTGATTTCATATTTTTTTGCATGTTTGTCACACTTAAATGTTTCAGATCATCAAACAAATTTAAATATTAGACAAAGATAACACAAAATTCAGCTTCTAAATAAAGGTGTTTATTATTAAGGGGGGAAAAAAATCCAAACCTACAACGCCCTATTATAACGTAAACTAACTGTGGTGTATCCCACAGATAGCTGAATTCAAACAAAGTAATTGAGATCTCTCAGTCTAAAAA
>VVHJ01055335.1:0-15870 GCA_015107715.1 Tylochromis polylepis
GACTTTAAAACGAATCCTAAATTCAATCGGAAGCCAATGTAGAGAGGCCAAAACCGGAGTGATGTGGTCGAATTTCCTTCTGCCAGTTAAAAATCGTGCCGCAGCATTTTGCATTTTTCTTAGTGGAATAGAGTAGAAAGGATTAGGGAGCAGTGCCTGTATGATTATGATTTATACGATTCACTGACATTCCTGCTTTGGATAAAACAGCATCTGGGCTGACTGCTGATTGTTTTTTCTAAGATGATGTTTAGTAAATGATTAAAGTCAACGGGGAGTTTTAGCTGCTTTAAACAAAAAGGAAAAAGCATTGCATTTTTTGATGATGATGAAAAACAATGAGTTTAAAAAAAAAATGCGGTCATTGGCTCCCCCCCCCGTAGTTTTCATTGGGACATTAATGTCCAGATGATTCCCCTGGGTGTACGAGACTCATCTCTGTGTGTGCAATATCCACCCTGAACACACCCACGCTGTGTGGAGAGTAATTTTATCAAAAAATGCCAATTAAATAACATGACAGTGAGACGATGACGATAACAGCAGTGTAACGAGTAGAAACACATCCTTGTATTAGTCAGTTATATTCTGTTTTGTATTATCCTGTGGCTTCTTTTTTCTTTTTTTTTTTGCCCTTGCAAAAAAATTTCAGAAATGTCAGAGTCCCATTTAAGTAAAGCACGGCATTATTGAAAATGTTGCGGATCAAAAGAAAAAGTAATGCGTTAATGAAGATTTATGCTCCCAACTCGTGAGTGCAAGAACAATCCTTTCCCATCAGAAACACGTAAACACTGTCAGAAAACTCAAAGTCAGAATATGCCGTGCTCTCTTAAGTTACCTAGTGGCCCACCCCAGATTCACTTCTCTGCCAACCCTGCAGGCCTGCTCTATGTATTTCTGAGCTCTATCTCTCCCCAGGGAATTTTAGATTGAGCCCCGCTGAAGGTCTTTTTAATGTCACATTATGATGCAACTGTAGGTCGTCTGTGACTGAGGAGAACGGAGGGCAGACGAGAAGCGGAGAGACGTAAAATGTGGCTAAGAAAACTGAAAGTGGGAGGTAGAGAGGCGAGAAACACAAAGAGCTGAAGAGGTGCAAAAACAATACTAGATAGAGAAGAGATAAAAAATAAATATATATATAAATAAATGAATGGAGAGAAAGTGATGGATGGTGGATACGATCCCTCATAATGTCAGCCAAGTGCTCCATCATCAACTTGGAACAGTTAAGACAGCTTGGATTTAGATTTAGACCTCTTTAATTGAGTTGGAGCTAACCCCGACTGTGGATTACGTTTTACTGTCTGCTGTGAGGGTTCTTCATTGACCGGAGGTCATCATTAAGAATATATAGCTTATTGGCAATGAAAGTTATAGACAGGAAAACCAAGACCTTGGATCACTAAACCAGGACCAGCTGGATGATGTTTGACCAGGTTTGAAATATATCCTTTCAGTTTGCACTGCACATGCACTTTGAATGAAACAATAGACCGCTGTGCCCCAGGAAAGTTGGTGAAAGTGACTGCCAGCCGCTTAAAGCCCCTACAGATCGTGTAACTCCTGAAAAGGAAAGCATCCACAAAGCCCGATGATGCTCCTCTCCGGTTCTGTGCGGCAGCTGTGAAACGCATTAGAAGTGTAAGAGCGGAGAGTCCATAAACCTGATATTTTGTAATGTATCAAGCTCATGCAACCCAGTGATGGAAAAGGCAGGTATGTCAGGAATCCCACTTTCAGACAGAGCTCCATTAGAGTCTGATGCAATCTGGGGCTGCCGAAACCTGCTCTAGAAGAAAATCCCAGATGCTACAGCGTGTGTGTGTATGTGTGTGCGCTTCATCCTGTGCATCCTACACTATAATGACACTGATACTGCGTGGCTTTGCAGATGTCACGTTTAAGTGCAATCCTATGTATTTTCCAGAGGGTATAGGAGCGTTAAAGGTTCGATAGGGGAACACAGACAGACGCTGAAAATCTGAATGAAATCAGAGCTCTGTCTGACTTTCTCTCGCTCTGTCGCTCCCTCTCTGATGGTAAAGACAGATGCGTCATTTGATGTTGGGCTTGTCTTGAAGAAAACATTAGTACACATTAGTGATACTTGGAATGAATACCCACATAGAGAACACTGTGTTTTGATATTTGTCTCGAGGGCCCAGCGGCGTTGGCGTTAATGAACTGAAGAGGAGGCTGCTGATCTCCGACCCCGACCGCTATGGCGTCACCGTACCCTGTAAGGCAGACGCTTTCGAGTTCCTCGACTGTCATCCGCACCTCCTGCACGCTAAAATGTGTTTCATCTCCTGCCTGCCGTCATCTTCTCTTACAGACACCACACGGGAGAAGAGAAGGCAGGAAAGCGAAGGTGTGGATTATCATTTTGTGTCAGTCCACATGTTTGAAGAGCTCATTCTGAATCACAGGTACTCCATTAGCATGTGTTCCCATGGTATTAAAAATAATCTCACTTGTATTCTGTGCACTCAGTCTGTCTACTGTTTCTGCTGCTGTCTGACTGCTGTTTTAATTGTTTTCATGTCTGTTCCTGTCCCTGATGCTTTTTGCCTCCAGGTTTATTGAGTATGGGAGTTACAGAGGTCACTACTATGGATCAGGTCTAGACTCTGTGCACAGAGTGATGGCAGAGGGCAAGGTCTGCCTCGTGGATGTTCACCCCAGTGTAAGCATTGTGCCATCCACAAAGTCATGTGTCCCTAATAAATTGTTCACGCTGATTCTTCATACTAGATAATCATTAAGCAAATTGTGAGCCAGTGCCTTTTTCAGAAATGGAAATTTACCGCTTCTGTTTTTGTCCTATGGCCTATTCATGTTGAACTAATAAAAGTAAAGTTTCCAAGTCCCATGTGTTACCACAAGGGTTTAGTTTTTTTATTTTAGTTATGTTGGGAAGTCAGTGAGGGATCACACTGTACTTGCTTTTTTTGCATGGAGCTGTGGAGCAGTAGCATGAGCCTCCTCACTTTTTAAACCCTGCAGTTTAAGGCAACAAATAGGGACTGAATACTCTGCGTCTATCAGAAGAAGCTCATTCCTGTGTGGACTTTTCCCCAAGTTAGCTTTAGGATATGAGGGCAGTCCAAATTTGTGGGGGGAAAAATGGGATAAAATCATAGACTGTATATAAAAGATGAGCATTATCCAATGGGACATCATCTGCAGGTCTTTGAAGTCCCACTTTGAAGCCTGACATTCACAGCTTGCTTTTTGGGAGCCAGAACATTTTGAGCATGTAATTAAACTGAGGGTGGGGTGCAGGGAAGTTTTCAGTTAACACCAGCAAGTTTAGTAGGGAAAGTGACTGTATGGGTACACTGCACAAGCACAGATCTTTGCTAAACACGGATAACTTGGACAAACTGCTAGTACAATTCACCGTATAGCATATTATTATTCTTTGGTCATATAGGCACTAACACCAAACAAGGTCGAATAGACTAGTTAAGTGACTCGAATTAAATGACGCCAGGCTAGCGTTAACTGCCCCTCTTTTAAAAATAATCATTCCCCAGTTAAAACAGAACTTTAAGAGGTACAAATGAATAAATAATAATCCCACACACAGTTAACCGTACAGGCCAAAACTGTTTTTGAACCGGGCTGCGAACATGTTTGCACTCTAAGCTTGAACAGTTTAATTCGGAACTCTTTGGGAATTTGAGGAAGTACAGTTTTTGTCGCTTTTTTCTACAGTTCTCGTGGTTCTTTCTGTCAAAACTAGAGACTGCCACTTTATCCAGTCCCTACTGCTATTAAGTTAACCATGTCAGTGGGCTAAAAATCATTAATTTTTGGTAAATTTAACCTGTCTTTTCATTGTTTTGCTGATAACATCTGGATTTATTTTCCTGTGAAATCCAATGACCCCAATTTATTGCGAGTTCTGTTAGATTGCCTTAAAGGCCTAAAGAATTGGTTGAACATTGATTTTCTTAATTTTAATGAACAGAAATGAAAACAGAGATTGTTATGTTTGGTTGTGGTGACCAGCTGCAGGACTGTGTTGGCTCTCTCCACTACTCCATTGGTACATATCAGATCGACTCGCCAAGACTTGACTTGGATCCACTGGTTTTCCATTACTACTTAATGTGCGTGGCTGTCATCATAGCAACCCTGCAGAGCATCCCGTGACGTAATTAGTATGCGACACGAAGGCTACACCAAAAGTGGACGTCGAGGCAACAATATACCTGCTGCTCGGTCCGTGGCTTTTCGTCAGACTCGGGGGAACCATGGCGTTGTTTTTTGTTGCCATTTCCCTCGTTTACGGGTTTCAAAAATGGCAGTTTTGATTTTCGTGAACGAGACGCTCTCATGACTCATCAGGTCAGTGATGCCACTGACCAGCCAATCGATGGCATGCAGTCTGACGACGTCACATTTTAGTACCTGCTCGGATCGCTTGGAACCCGGACTGAGCAGGTACTATTTTCGTACCTGGTACTACTACTTGATGGAAAACCCTGAAAACTGTGACGAACCGTGTCGAATAGGTACTAACGGAAAAGGGGCTTATGGGTCGTTCATTTATCAATCTGTTAAAAACTTGGGTGTGATTGTTGACCGCTCTTTTAACTTTGATAAACGGATTAATTCTATAACAAAACTGCTTTTTTATTAACTAGTTGAGATTATTGGCCAGAGTGCAGCCCTGCCTTTCTTATGACTCATGACTCAGAGTCATACATGCTCTTATTATGACAAGACTGTATTGTTGTTATTCTTTGTATGTAGGACAATTCAATTTTATTTACACAGCGCCAAATCACAACAACAGTCACTTCAAGGCACTTTATATTGTAAGGTAGACCCTACAGTAATACATACAGAGGAAAACCCAACAATCACATGACCCCCTATGAGCAAGCACTTTGGCGACAGTGGGAAGGAAAAACTCCCTTTTAACAGGAAGAAACCTCCGGACAGGCATCTTACCTGGGACACGAAAACGTGAACACATTACTCCAGTTTTAGCTTTACTCCATTTGAGTCCTGTCAGGTTTAGGTTTAATTTTAATATTTTATTGATCGTTTTTAAGATTCTAATTGGGCTGGCACCACTGTCTTTGTCTGATCTTATTCATGCTCATACTCCTGTCAGAGCACTGAGGTCTTCTACTCAGATGATCCTCAATAGTCCAAGATTTAGACTTTAAAAATAGTGGAGACAGACCTCTCAAACTGTGGCCCTCAGATTATTTCATATTAGAACTGACCAAACACTTTCTACGTTTAAGTAATTCCTCAGGAATCATTTCTACTCTCTGGCCTTCAATTCGAGCTAAATCTAGACCATCTTGTAATTATTTTGTTTTTTGTTATTGACAGCCTGTGAAGCACTTTAGTCAACTGTGGTTGTTTTAAATGTCCTATACCAATAAACTTGACCTTGACCTTGATGGTTTGTCAGGACTGTAAAAGCATTTGGACCTTTGGACAAACCTTTTAATTATATGCTGTGTCACACTACTCGTTGTAATCCGGTTTTATACTGGACAGCAAAGCTTCTGCTTGGCTAAATGGGAAATAAGTGAACAGTTAAAGTAAGATTTCTACTCGCCTCCACGTGAGCTGGTGAGACACATGAGACAATGGTTCTAGAAAAAAGCCAACGGTTTCTAAGCTCTCACAAGTAATTACTTTGCCACAGTTGAAGTAACAGTAGTAGCTTTACATCATGGGAGTTGGATATAATTATGATTTTCTGCCAAACAGAATCTGAAGCAGTGGCCCGGTCTTCAGAAAACACATGTATATTGTTTAGACAACATATTTTATTACAGATACTTGCCTTCTGTCTTCAACTAATCTAATCCTCTTTTGTCCCACCAGAAAATAAAGCGTGTGTACACGTCTGAATTTAAACCATACGTGGTGTTTGTTAAGCCACCGCGCATAGAGGAGCTACGCCTCACCAGACGGAGAGCTAAATTTGTCTGCGATGAAGAGGATACTAACCAAGTCAGGATCTTTTCAGTAAGAAAAAAGAAAAAGAAACAGTCCAGCAATTGCATGGCGAATTGACACACATGAACACACATGACAGTATGCGGACAAACATTGTGGCACACGCCCCTAACTAACACACACCTTAGTTTACACACAGCCGGTCCTGTGGTTTGCATTTAGAAGACATGGGAAGTTACAACATGGGTGGCTGCTTCTTCTATAAGATAACAGCTACGGAAGCCTATCTGTGTCAGAGATAAAGGTTTCAGCTTATTTGTGATAGTGATCACAATTTAAATGGAGGAAAAAAAGAAAAGAAAACACAAACAAAAAAACCTATCCGTAACAATAAATAAGTGATAGCAAGGAATTACATTAAATGGGGAAACGCACTCAAATTGTTCACCAAAATGGTGTAGACTGAAGAGTCTGTGCACTTTATACTGTTCTGCTGAGTCTCTGCTCACTTTAAAACTGAAGCATCTGAGGTTGATGGGGCACAGCGGAATCAAAACACGCTAATTAACCTTAATAATGCCCGTCTGGGTTCAGATTCGTTGTTTGGCCACATGTGCCCAGGTTTCCCTTATCAAACCCAGAAGGTCACGCAGCTGTGTTGCAGTATGTTTTTGGTACTGTCCCTTCAGCGTTAAGGCTCGTCTCAAAGGGCTGTGTTTTCAGCTCGCATGAAAAGGCCTCTCATGCCTTATCTCGGCATGATGTTTGTGTGTCTGCAAAAAACTGGACAAGTGGAGAACAAAAGAAGAAGTGACAAGCCTAAAAAACTATCTGAACCGTATCTGATGGTCAGAAAAGGCCTTTCAGCTGATCCACATACTGTTTACTGAAACCTCATCAGACATCTCAGCGTAAGGGTGGCTGTCAAGAAGCCATTTTTAAGGGAGGGAAACATTATAATCGCGTAAGAACTGGACTTGAAATCTATGGCAACAGGTGCTATGGAACGATAAATCCAAATCTGAGGTTTTTGGTTCAAATCGTCATCAATATTAGACAGAGGAGGTCACGAGAAAGGCACAGCAGTTGAGCTACAGCTGTAAAACACGGTGGAGGCTCCGTCATGTTTGTGGGTGTATATTACCCACTGGTACTGAAGATTTTGTCAAAATTGACGGAATTATGAACACAGAAACCTACCGTCAGATTTGGATGATGCAGTAACATTTGGAAAGCATCTGTTTAGCAACAGCTCCATTTCTCAGCACCACAATGATCCCAAACACACTGCCAATGCAGTAAAGTCAGATAGAAATGGATAGAAAAACATACAATGGCTTTCCCAGAGCCTGGACCTCAAATTTATTGAAGCAGTGTGGGGTCATCTTGACAGAGAACGCAACAAAAGTCAGCCAACAGCCAAAGAAGACCTTTGAATGTCCTTCAAGAAGCCCGGAGAACTATTCCTGAAGGCTACTGACAGAAATGACAAGAAAGCTGCCTAAGAGGGTTCAGGCTGTACTGAAGAATAAAGGTGGTCATATCAAATATTGACTTTCAATTGCACAAACTGCTTTTGCCTTATATGCAGTACTTCCATTTATGTTTAAACATTTCCGTATATTACTGCACCTATCTCCCATTTTCCTGACAAAATATATAGAAATGAGGAGTGTTTTGACTTGAGAAGACTTTTGCACAACACTGAACACCACTCCATCTAGAGATAGCATCTTTGTTGTATGATGGATACGAGCGATGCTATTTTTTTTCTATATAAGTTGCTGAACGACTGCAGCACCTTACTCACACTGTTTTTGGCTCACAGGAGGAGGATTTTGAGGACATGATTGACTTGGCTGAAAACATGGAGCGCCAGTACGGTCACCTGTTTGACAAGGTGCTTGTTAACGGAGATATCGCCTCTGCATTCAGAGAGCTGAGGTCAGACCTCGAGAAGATTCAGGAGGCACAGGTCCAGTGGGTGCCTACAGAGTGGAGTTGCTCCTCACCAACAAAAGCACGGAGAAGCTGTAGTCATCTGCCCAGCTGGATTTGAGCTGCATTTATATATGAAGTTAATAAAAAATATAAAATAGCTGTGTGTAACGTGTCATTTTAGAACAAACAGCACAGAAGACTGAATTTCATATTTTAAACACGTTTTCCTCGGGTAAACAAAAGCTGCGATTTCTAAAGTTTTCCATGTTGTCTTTTGCGTGCATCCAGTTAGGCAGAATCCATTTCTGCACTTTTCTCCATCTCTCTCTCCCTCCATCTGTCTCTGCTCCTGCTTTTCTGTTGGCATTTGGCTGAAAACATTTCAGTTTGCAGAAGAAGAAGAAGGGGGAAAAAAAGGAAACGCTCCAGAGCTTGTGGCTGAGTGTAATCCCTCCCTGCCAAGTCGCAAACATCAGCATGTAATTATTCTGACAGCTGCTGCACTTCAATTAACTGTAATGTACACCAGAGAAATATTATTAGTAGCAGTCAGGGAGACTTTTTTTTGCCAGCTACATGCTTATATGGAGCAGGGACACAAACACGATAATAATCATAAACTTTAGCTGAAGCAAGATGAAAAACCGTTTTATGATTGCAGACAGCAGAATGGTGCAAATACCTGCAAAGACCCAAAGGTGTGGCAGGTCCAACAACTAATTGTTAAGTGCTCTATTCTGAAAATCACCTTTGTTACAGAACATTAACCACAATGAGGTGTCTTTTACCCGAAAACATATTGAGACAATTAAAAACAATTGGCAGAAACTCACCATTAGTGACACTCCATTAACAAATACTCATATTTGAGCATCACAGCTGGTCGTCGGGTGCAAATTTTACCCCTCTCGCTCACACGTGGTGGTTAATCCAATGTTTTTATGGCTGCATTTCTCTACAGCCATGGTGTTTCCTTCCTCTTTTTGGATGGTGTGCTCAATAGGGTGTGAAGGAGTGTTAATGGCTCTATCATGTCGTGTTTGCGAGGAAGAGAGAGCAGCATGATGTGGGGAGACGGTAATGGCTTTCAAGGGACGTAGGCCTTCGCAGATGTACGGAGAGAAGTTATGACAGCACATAAAACTGTACCGTAAAAGCACAGTGAGGCTAGACGTAGTCGATCAGGCCGCAGCGGTAAAGAGAGCACCATCAAGTCTCAAACATTTATTTGTCTTTGGAAAGCTTATCGTAAGAGTCAAACATAACTGAGTGGACACAGACAGCATAGATGCATCCACTGGTATGTCTGCATTTCTTCCTTTCTTTCTTATTTTCTTTTTTTAACGCAGACTGTCAAGACAACACTCAACACTCTTGCCAGGTCTGAAGCCCAACCTGAGCCAAAGCGTGGCAGTATAATTTCATCACACCACTGAGAATCTGCAGGCACCCTCTGAGATCATAACGATGCCATTAAAGACACCAGAGTGCTCCAATGAAAACCCGCCGTTTTATGTTCAGAGTAGCTCCCGCTTCAAACATTACACAGAAGTATGATGTCAATTGGTCTCGGATAATTTGGCTCAGTCGTGTAGCTGTCGGTCTGAAGAATGTAACAATAAATACAACCAATGTTAAACAACATCTACTTTTTTTCTTTTCTTTTTTTTTAAATCAGGAAACGTTCATTACTTTTAAACAACCGACACAGTAAAGCACATGCTAAAAGTATACGGGAGATACTTACACAAACCTAAAGCAGGAAGGGGGAGAGGTTTTCAGTTTATTGCAGAATACTGTAGGTTTAGAGACTCTTCGGCTGACTCATCTGTGCCAACATTAACCTAATAAAACTTTGCAACACAAAAATCTCGAAAAGACAGTTTTGTAACCAATAATGAATCAAATTCTAATTGTCACCTCAACGTTTTTCTCCGTTTTGGTTTCCACCCACTCCAGAGGGAAATGGCTAGCTCCTTAGGTGCTAAATGCTACACTGCAGCCAAGAGCTAGTCACTAAGTTTGTCAGATAACTCGAGCATCAACAGACATGCTAACGTTTCCTCTTTGTGGCCTTCATCAGAGCATAACACCATTAGTGTGTTTATTGGCACGGCCAAAATAAATCGATGAAATGGACTAATCAACTAATTTCCTTAAGTTTTATGCTAGTGCTACCTATTTACCTTGACGCTGGAGTTACATGATTTTGGTTAGCACCACGTCTGAATGTACTGGGGAAATGCATCCTCTTCAGAAACTTAATTTGTAAGTTTAATGTTAGTTGCTAACTAATTAGAGTACTTGAGCAGCTTCATTTCCACAAACTGCGGACTATAAACTAAAACAATTAGCTAAAAAAAAAAAGTGCTGAAATGCTAAAATAGGACAGGAGCAAGTAGCATGCAACGGAATTTAAAACATTTGACAGCGCTATCAATAATTGTCAGTTTGAACCAAACGGATTAGAAACAATAATAATAAAAAGAACGTTTGGCAATCCGTTTCTCCACTTCACACTTTGCTGGATGTTTGTGCCTTTGGATAGGCCTGGAGTTTGTGAACCTGCACGACACATACACAGACACAAGTGCCAAAGTATCCAAACAAAACGAGATATATATCCTTCCACTTGAATTTTTTTACAGGTCTCCTGGCTGCCAAATGTAGGCGTGTTCCCAGCTAATATCAACAGTTGAGCCGGTGAACATATCACAGAGGGACAGGAGTAAATGGTGTGAGATAGCATGTAGCCTTTTCCAACTGCTGCCGAGGAATGTGAGCAAGGAATTTACAGCACCTAACGGGGACGCTTCTGGTCCATGTGTTTTTCAGCTTTGAAAGCACTAGAACTCAACCTCCCCCGCTGCTGGTCCTGAATTATGAATGTGGATGAGACTCTTTAGAGCGCTTTAATGCACCGAACAAGTGCTACTTGGATTTTAGCCACAATTTCCAAAGTTTAAACTGCAGCCAGGATGACCAAAACCCCATTTTATCACAAATGTTTGCTTAAAGATTATTAAGTTATGATTGCGCGTGGCAAAGTCATCAGTGTATATCCAAACACTCTTACATAAGAGTGTTTAGAGGAAAAACATACGTGAATTACAGCTTAAGCCGAGCCATCCAGTCTTCAAATACTGGGCTCAGAGCCCACATGTTGTCATTTAGTTACACTAATGATGATGTTAAAGTTCCTTCAGACTGAGTTTCCATAATTATTTACAGTCCCGGTTACTCAAAAATGGGGACCAACACTGACAAATATGCACATTATCTTTGGATTATCCGTGCTCACAGTGCAAACGGATGCACAGCTCTGACACTCAAATAAATACGTAGACTTTAAAAACTTTAAACCCCAGACGCAACACAAACTCATA
Organism: Tylochromis polylepis; assembly: GCA_015107715.1. Lineage (NCBI taxonomy): Eukaryota > Metazoa > Chordata > Actinopteri > Cichliformes > Cichlidae > Tylochromis > Tylochromis polylepis. The sequence goes on from VVHJ01055335.1 coordinate 11,271, forward strand.
ATTACACACACACACAGATTAATGTCATTTTCTTGTGTTTGTGTGGCCTCTGTGGATGGGCCAATTTGTACTGAGATCCATTTGAAAACAGCAGGATTTGCTGCCTATCACAGGGCACAGCTCCGTGGTCTGCTGGTTATAAGTAACCGTGTAATTACACCCATAAATTTCCAGAATCTCCTGGTAAAACATGTACTATTATTTGCTGACACAGTTTTTGGTAAAACCGCAAGGGCCACGCGAATCATGTGCCTCATGTAGAAAGTATGAGAGCATGCTGAACTGCTTAGCACAGACTGCAGTCACACCGGGCAAAAATCTCACTTGTAAATCTAATGACCGCATTTGCTGATATTCTTTTCATGTGCAATCTTGCTCAAACCGTCGGGTGCTACCGCTGCTCTGCAAGCTTTTCCTCACAGACCCCTCCACAGAGGCGATTGGACGGTGGGGGGAGCCAATAGGCGGCGGAGCAGCAGGTTATTTGAACTCTCCTCGCACAGCTCAGCTAAATCAGGCAACATCATCTGACTTTTCAAACATTATTCTCCTCTTAAGTCTGTCAACGTCTGTTCCCGAGAGCACCGAAAGAAAAGCAAGGGACACTTTTTTTTTTTAACCTATTCCTTTTTCCACCAAGTCTACCAAGAATGGGAATCTACTGCCTTTCTTTACATCTGGGAGTTTACTGATGCACCTGTTGATCGAGGAAGACTCGGCGTGTTTAAGAATGAACAAAGTTGCTGTGATGAAGTCTGAGCTTCACTTGGACGACGGCAGGAGAGCAGAGGAGAGGAACAGACTGAACTGTGCAGACTTACCTCAGACAAGTTTAGCAGAAGGACAGAACGCAGACCTGCTGCGATGCCAGGAGTCCACAGAACACAACTCTGCCATGAAGTACAGAAGATATGGGTATTTTATGGCTTTTTTTTTATGGCATGATCAACAGAAAAACACATTAAACCTATAAAGAATCTAAAATAATGCTGCGATCTGACATCATGTACTTCTTTGGATATCAACGCTTTGACTAAGAATTAAGATGCAACACAAAAAATTCATTGCATGACATAATTTAGTCAAATTCGACAGTGAAGTAGATAGAAGGTATTTAATTTCCAATGCGCTATATATCAGTGCTACAATCAGACTATAGGCAAGCATACTGGACATGTTTGTTGACCTCTTACTCCTTCAGGTCCCGTCTGTCTGGCGTAAAAGTTCGTCACAAAAGACAGGTGTTGCAGGACATGGCCCGGCCCCTGAAACACTGGTTATACAAACACCGGGACAACCCGTACCCCACTAAGACAGAGAAGGTCCTACTGGCTTTGGGCTCACACATGACACTAGTACAGGTGAGACGAGCTCACGCAAGAAAGAAGAATGAAGCAAAAGTGATTTGAAAGATATATTAGTGCTGATTTATGCGAGGCAGTGCTGTCCTAAAAAAAACACAGTGGCATCTGTGCAGGTTTCCAACTGGTTTGCAAACGCCCGACGAAGGCTGAAGAACACCGTGAGGCAGCCGGACCTGAGCTGGGCCCTGAGGATCAAACTGTACAATAAATATATCCAGGGGAACGCAGAGAGGCTGAGCATGTGCAGTGATGACACTGACTCAGAGGGTAAGGACCTTCAGGGCATTAGTAGTTTCTCAGTCTTCAGACTGGATGTACCCAGTCTTTTTTTTTTCTTTGATTATAGTTTGTAACATTTCATATTCACTGATTCAGTGTGAAATCAGTGTGACAGCTTTGTTTCCTTTGCTGCAGATGAAGAGTGTCCCTTACAGACTCCCATCAGCCAGTCGAACTTCAGCAGGTCATCTTCCCACAAGAGTGCGCTGGAGAAACAAGGCAACATGCTCACCGTGGCTGACTGTGCGAACAGTGACGACAGCACGTCCCCTCCTTCCAAGTACAAGAGCAGTTTACTGAATCGCTACCTGAACGACACCCTGCGGCACATGATGGTGGCCAAGGCCGATGGCGTTGCACCGGCCTGCAAGAGAAGAAGCCACTCCGAGTCGTTCAGTTCAAACGAATGTGATCGAGATGTCGTCTCGCCGGCATCGTCCTATGAAACAGAGACCAACTTTGTCTACCACATGGGTGAGACCTGCTTCTTTTCTGACACAAATGCAATATTTATATGTTAATACAGAAATTAAGAAAGATGTAACATAATCCCAGCTTCATGCATAAAGCAATCAAAAACAGCACAGTAGTCTAGAAATGGTGGGATCCCCCCATCCACAGAAATTACTAAAGCATCTTCCTTGTTAATTGTGGATTTATGCTGAATGTGAGGCAAACTGACAGTTTAACTACCCTGTTTCCCCTCTGTTCATTTTTAACACACCACAGTGTACAGTAAAGTAAGAACAGAACGAACAGAAACTTCCACATGGCTCCTCGGAGCGCCCTGACATTAATAAATCTCTGGCACTCCACTGAAAGTCAGAAGCTCTCTGAGATTCAATTATAAAGTTAGAGGGAAAGTGGGAGGGAGTTTGACACCCGGGTGCCCTTTCAGACCTATAGGGAGCACAGCAAACTGACAAGCCTCGAATCCGCTAAGGCGCAAGAGCCAAAGCCTCTACAAACATTACTAATAAAGTCTCATGCAGACGCTGAAATCCCTCATTTTAAAATTGGATGGAGCTTGCCCTGGCTGCTGCTGCACACCGCAAATATCATTTCCATATTCTAGAATGTGCCATTTGTTCCGCTTCAGCTTCTTGCCATGGTGGAAATGTCCAGTCCAGTCTCAAGGACAATTACAGAATGTCTGAGACTTTATTCTTCCCAGGGTGAGAAGTGGAAACATTGGCCAAATGTAGAAATGGAGCGGCCTGTCAGGACAACACCGGAGAGGTCTCGTAGAGCGACTGTCGGTGCTGCCACTCATCTGTGAGACAGCACAGAGCAAGACCACTAATATCCATTTGGCTCCCCCCTTCGGTGTTTGAAGTTGTGGCTTCGCTCTCTCGACTGCTATGTGCTTTGGCAGTGTGGTTCTCCCAAGTGTTACTTTCTTACTCAAAGTCAATCTAAATTTACATTACATTATAAAAGTTGTGAAAAGATTTTTGAAACCAGTTCTGCTCTGTAGCACTTCTATTTAGTTTGACTCTAAAATCAAAAAAGGTTCTGTTTTATTATTTTAAGAGTAGTTTCCTGGCAATCACCTTGTTCCAGTCTAAAGAAGTCATTTAATGGATAATTTTATTTTCTGTGAAAGCTAAATTAAATGTCATTGCTGACCTGAAAAACTTGAGAAGTAAATTACAGTCTTAAGAAAGAAACATATTTAGATAGCTAAACCACTGAACTTACGTTTCACATGAAATACAATGCCTTGCCTTAACTATTATCTACCTGAACAGTATATGCAAAAACAATTTTTAATCGATTAAAAGAACAACAACAAAGTCATTTCCTTTTTAACATTTTGAAGCCACAACGTTAGCATTTTCGCCATTGCCACCTTGGTTTATTTTGACAGAAGTTAAAATATTTGTACTAGCTGTTATCAGCTAATGCTGGGAAGCTTAATTAGCTGCACTCATAAACTATTCAGTAAGTGTCACTCACCAGAACTGAAGCACAAACTTCTTGAATGGGATGTAAAATACAACAGGTCATATTATATCTTTTAGATTAATCAGTTTAAAGGTACCAACACCCATTTCAGTGACTTAAATCAGTTGAGGAGAGACCTAGCAAACAGCTCTCGTCACAATGGCCATCCACCTAACTTTAGGTCTTACTAAAATCTTGAACAGTGAGATATAAATTAAGATGAGATAGATAAATGAAGACAAAATTAGCTATAGCAACCAAAAGCGTTAGCTAGCCTCATGTGGCCATCGAAGGAATTGCATCTTTTTACACTTCCACATTTCATCCTGTTTCAGCCCTGGTTGTTGCTACTTGGTAATAGATCAGACAATACTTTGTAGTGTTACAAACCTATCCAGTCTTTAAGTCTGACGTCATTAGCTGTGTCTGGGCCCAATCTCTGCTACAGGTCCCAAAGTCAAACGAACACTACGGCATCACTGAGAGTTACAAATTGTCTCAGGCCCTGTTTCCACATCTACGTTTTCCCTTAAAAACGTACACTTTCCCCTTCGTTTGCGCCTTTCATTTACACACAAGCGGAGATGTCGCCTCTGAAAACGATTCTTTCTAAAAACTCCAGCAAAAGTGGAGATTTTGGAAAACGCCGTTTTCGCGTCACAGTGTGGACTGCAAAAACGGAGGCTTTTGGAAACGATGATGCATTTTAGTCATGTGATGCAGTCATGTGACCAATTCAACTAAGAAGGCGGACGGCGTTGTACAGCAGTTGTTGTGTTTGCTCTCAATTTTGACAGCCCTATTAAAGATTAATATCAGTTTGTACATGCTCCAGATAGCTTTTCTTCAAAGAAGACGGAATGTAAAGTAAATAAGTAGATAAACGGCAGACGGAAATGACGCAGGTCGAATCGTCTTACGTTTCACGCATGCGCGGTACAGGAACGTAAGCGTTTTCAGTGTGGATGAACAACTCTTCGGAAACGATTGAAAACGATAGTGTGGACGCG
>VVHJ01055341.1:0-14024 GCA_015107715.1 Tylochromis polylepis
AGGAGGTGGCTGGGGAGAGGGAGGTCTGGGCTTCTCTGCTTAGGCTGCCGCCCCCGCGACCCGGCCCCGGATAAGCGGGAGAAGATGGATGGATGGATGGATGTCTAACTTGTTTCTACATTGATATTGGGTGACTCAATGGCTATTTGCATTACCGGTACGCACACTACATATCATTTTCATATCCTACTTGCGTTCAAAGTTTCCTGGTTGGGGTTTGAAGAAAGACAGACCGTATGACGTCTCTTTGGTACCATAGGAGAACTGGAATGTCAGTTTTTCTGCCCGACCCAATACATTGGGTAACTTCAGGCCTAGTACCTGAAATGAAAGCGAATCAACAAACTGATCAGCATTTCCTTAATATTTACAATACTCATAATACATTTAACTAAACAGATGCATAAACACATACAGAGAAAAATGTACAACATTACATTACTTTCAGAGAGTGGAAGATGACATAAGCCCTTTTTGGCACTAACCATACTGCCTTCATTGTTTCCAACCATGGTGTTGTAGCTGCCTGTCATACGTCTCAGCTCTGTGACCTCAAAGGTCACATCAAGGCCATTAGGAAGAGCATCCTCCCCTGAAGAGAAAGAAAATCAAAATATCTAACTGCTATACATTTACTCAGAAGCAATGACATCAATGCAGTACCAGTAAGGAAAAGTATTTGAGTTCTTTCCAGTTACCTGGGTTTGTGTATTAACTACTCATATAAACTGATGTGGAGTGTGTGTGAGCAAACTGCAGAAGTGCAACAATTTTTTAATTTTTTAAGAGAGTTACAGCTTTTTCTGTTGTGTGCCGTTACAGACACGATAACCTGCATATGGTAGAGACATGCATTGGCACATTAACCAGCTTCTATAACTCATTTAAGCCTTTAGCTGAATCTAGAGACCTGAACCTGAGACCAGTGTTGTTTCATTTCATGGATTCAAGGTTTGCTAACTCTAGTTGCCACTATAGATGTCAGTAGTCTTGGTATTCACATTCTATTTTGAATCCAGACAAGCGACAAGGTCAAATTTGGGCCACTGGATGTAAACTGAAAGTTGCAAGGCGGTAAAACACTGTTCCTGGAGTGATCAGGCCAGCATTACTACACAAACATGAAAATGTATGCAGAATTAAAAGTTTTTGTCGTTCCATACAAGTTAGTTGTGCCTTTTCCAATATGATCTGTAAATTCTTGTGTATATCAAGTAACAGCAGACAATGAATATACAAAAACAGAGCTCTATTGCAACTGCACTTCCTTCTCTGAAAATATCTCAGGGTGTTCATCATTTGTTCTGTAGATGGAGTGATAATGACATATGAAAAACAAATTAACAAGAAATAATATCTTCTGTTTGCACAGTTTTGGGGGACTGAGGTATCTTTTACTTTGCTTTAAATATGATGAGATTATATGTTCTAAGAATATGCTTATTTTGCATTTACAGAAAGGGGAAAATTCAAGGAAAAAAATTGTAATTATGTAGTTATTATGCACTGGTTTTTATTTCTCCAGCCCACTTGAGATCAAATTGGAATGTATATGGCCCATGACCTAAAAGTGAGTTTGAATAATGTATTCAATGTGAACAATAAGATCACTTGTCTGTTATTAGTTAAAATAACTTGTGTTTATACATTACTGTGACTCAGAAAATGAGCCTGCCATATTTTAAGACAAATGTATTCACAAATACAGCATTTCAAAAAGGTTCAGTTACTTTTTCTTGCCACTATATCTCAAATGAATAAGCTTGCAATTGGACAGTCATAACTTTTAGATTTATGTGTGGACAACAAAGAAGAGCATGTGAATAGCTGTCTATGGAGTGAATCTGTGGAACAGTATGGAGAAGAATTTGAACAGATGCACAAAATCTGTGCGTTAATAAGTTAAATATATTTTTTAAAAAACACTTACAAAGAAATATTTAGATGAGGCAGAGTGTTAAATATTTAAACTCTACATTTTGATAGTGATGGTCAAAATTTAGTGTCAGAACTATTAATATTTATAGCTTGTGTGTATGTATGTATTAGACTCTATAACCAAAAGGCATATGATGAGTTAAACAGAGGTATGAATGAATAAGCATTTGCTTCTTCATACTTCTTTTTGAGCAGGAAATGGTCAACATTTTTCATCATGTGAATAGGTTGGCTTTCTTTCATTTCTTCTTATATGTTTGAAATAAAGACTTGATTGTAATATGTTTGATGTGTAATCATAATGAAGTCATTTTTAAAGACCACACAGTGACTTAAGCGCCTCGAGGCGACTATTGTTGTGATTTGGCGCTATATAAATAAAATTGAATTGAATTGAATTGAATTAAATAAATTCACTGTCACCTGTCAGGAAGTCCTGTGTCTGGGTCCTGTTTTCCCTGAAACTTGACAGTCTCTGTGTTACCCTGCAACAGACTGGCAACGTGTCCAGGGTGTCCTTTCCTCTAGCCCTATGGTAGCTGGAATAGGTTATTTATTTTATGGGAACATCTGTGCTGAATATGGCCTCAAAGTTCTAGGGTCAAAATGGGGATACACCTCCAAGGGTGATTGCAAATGACCAAACTAAGATCCTGTGGAGATGCAGACTGGTGATGGTTAACCAGCCGGACACCATAGTGGTGGACGAGCACAGAAAATGGCTGTAGTAGATGCAGCTATACCAAGTGATGGCAACATCAGGAAGTAGGAGCATAGAGAAATAAGGAATAGCCAGGGCTGAGAAAGGAGCTAGAGAGGATGCAGAAGGTGAAGGCAACAGTGGTCCTCGTGATCGGAGGACTTGGTGTAGTGACAGCCCCCCCCAAACTGAGCGATGTTTGAGAGTGACCTTAATGTCATATTTTCTAAATGATAAACAATCAATATGACACTGAATGTCATATTGATCCCTAAAGGAGAATTATTCTTTCTTTTGGCTCAGTGATGAGGACAGAGGTAAAGATCAACTGCATAATCAAACCAGGAGAAGGCTAGTTAGGACATATGATCATGCTTTAATCTGAGGTGGTGTCTTTCTTAATCTGGACGATGGTTTCTTTGGCCTTTATGTCATCCTGTCACCACAATTCACTGTCTGTTTACAGGGTATACAAACCATACTGACCATGTTGGCTAGAAAGACAGCAGTGTTATGTGACCTTTGAGTTAAACTACTAACTTGCCATACAGTAAAACGTCACTGAAATGACGATGGATATCCCCATTTATATTCCAGATTGGCACAACACGCTGTTATTTTCAGCTGCTCTACCTTCCGCTTGAAAGTTATTGTTGTATTACATGTCAAAGTAAAAATAAAAACGAAATGTGGGGAAACAGAATGATGCGTGGGTCTTGGCTAAGGAACCACACTCGGCTATCAGGCCAACTAAACTGGATTTTAGTCAGGGGACAGTTATCACTGAAGTCAGTTATACTTTTACCTTTTTGTCATGTCAGAAAATTCCCCTCCATCCAAATACCTCATATGGTGGCCCTGACGTGCAAAACAAAAAACAAATTTACAACACACATTTTCAACAACATGTTTCTTGTGTCTTATGTTCCATTTTCCTTTTTAAAAAAAAAAAAAAAAAATTGTTTCATGGTTCCTGAGACAACATACCATGCAGACTGCAGAAACAATATTGTTTCCAAGTGTGCTTCACGTTAAAAATGTTTCTGCTTTAGCTGTGTGTGGTAACACGACGGACAAAAAGCAGGATAAGAAAAGCAGGCATAACTCTGCATAATATTATCCAGTGATCTCAGTCTGAGTTCTTTCCAGTGTGCTTTCATGGAAGGAATGTCTTTGTTAAAAGATTCTCTCATTATTCCAAAATTCTTTTCCATATTTTTTTAACTCTTTGAAAACTTTAAATTCCAGGCAAGGACACTGCTTAAACTAGTATAGAAACATCAGACAGTCCCTATGGACATTTAAAAACAATAATTGCTCATTCTAATAATAATACTAATAAAGGGTAATGATGTTGCGTTTTCAGTTTGATTATGTTTTGCACCTCTGGGGACCATACAGTAGATCTTGAGACTGCAAGACATAGTTTCGTTTTTTCAGGGAATGTAGAGTCATGTAAAGGAGAGAATTTTCACAGCCCTCTACACAGTCTTGTGAAAAACTAAGTACACTCCATGATTCAGTTGCTTGTAGAGTCACCTTTAGCAGCAATAACTTGAAGTAATTGTTTTCTGTGTAACTTTATCAGTTTCTCACGTCATTGTGGAGAAACCTCGGCTTGCGCTTCTTTGCTGTGATGTTTCATTTCCTTGAGGTTTGTGGGAATTTATTTATGCACAACTCTCTTCAGGTTCTTCTGCAACATTTCAATCGGGTTGAGATCTGGACTTTGACTGGGCCATTACAACATCTTGAGTCTTTTCTTTGTCAGCCATTCTGTTGTGGTTGATTTGCTGCTGACCCAGTTTCAGCCAAGCTTTAGCTGGCAAACAGATGACCTCTTATTTCGCTCCACAATTCCTGTGTATGATCTGTACATATGGGTTTTGTCAATAAAGCTGACTTTGGCTTTGGAAATACTCTGGTACAGAGAGGAGTTGACAGTCATCTCAGCAACTACAAGGCACCCAGGTCTTGCGGCTGGAAAGCAAACCCAAATCATCACCCTTCCACCACCGTGCTTGACAGTTGGCGTGTGGTGATTGTACAGATTTGTTGTGTTTGGTATTCTCCAAACATGGTGCTGACAAATATCTCCACTTTGGTCTGTCCAAAGGACATTGTTCCTGAAGTCTTGTGGTTTGTTCAGATACAAACCTAAACTTTGCTGCCATGTTCTTAAGGCAGCCCTTCCAAACAAACCATAGTTGTTCAATTTTCTTCTAATTGCACTGTCAAAAAACTTTAATATTTAACATACAAACTGAGGCCTGCAGGCCTGAGATTGAGATTTTGCAATTTCTCTGGGCATTGTACGGTCAGATGGAATGAATTTGCTGGAATGTCCACTCCCAGGAAGATTGCAGCATTGTTCTGACGACACACACCTACAGTAAATGCTCCAGATCAGCAAACTGCTCAAACTTCTGCTTTTATCAAGGTGTTCACACTTGATCAGTTATTCAAGTGCATTTGATTTGCAGTACCTGAGTGCTAATTCCAATTCCAATGGAAGCGAAAACTTCCAATTTAACTTGTGAAAACTTTCTTTTTCACATGGCTGTAACTTCATGCTATCTATATCTTCCCCTATAATTTTTTCACTTATGTGGATGACATCAGCACACTCCCACCTCTATGTCTCACAGTTTGTAACAGCCATTTACATCGCAAACATGTGAGACCCCATCTAATCCAAACAAATTTATTATGCTTTCATCTGACCGAACAATGTGCTGGCTACATTCATCATCCTTCTTGTCATAGTGGTTCGCAAATACAGTATTTAAATTTTGTGTGGTTTTGAGAGCAGTGATTTTCTCCTTGAACATGGTTCAAAGAGATGAACATCACACAATGCACTGTTTAAGCAATCACTGAAATAACAAACAAAGAAAATAAAATCTGTGATGTCACTGGGTACTTTGGAAACTAAAGGAAAAAAAGAAGTTAATCACAGTTGTTGCAACATAGAGTTGAGCTCACTTGCATCACTGAGACTGTGTATTGGGGCCTGCATTTGGAAGTTATAGGTAACATCTAAACTTTCACTAAAGCAAATTACAGTTATTGTAAACTTGATGAGAAGCACAAACACATGGATTTGCAAATGTTAAAAAAATGTGATGAAATAGCTAATTTACACAGTCGCAAATGAGCTTTGCAAAAAATTAAAATTAAATTAAATGGTAAATGGACTGGTTCTTGTATAGGAATTTTCTAATCTACCTGAGGGCTTTATACATCTATCTATCTATCTATATCTATATCTATATATATATATATATATATGGAAATATAGGGGGATGGAAATTGCTTCCAGTCTTTTATTTGAAATCATAGCTCTCTCTTGTCTATAATATTGGAGGTTAGGATTTTATGCCACGCAACGTTGTCATAGTAAATTTAAGGGGCACACACAAAAAAATCAAGCTAAAAAAAGGAGCCTAATATTGTGTAAGGTGTTAAATTCGGCTCTAATGATAATAATTAGATTTTTATTGCTATAATACTGAAGTCCGTAGATATGTTTTGGTTCTTCATGATTTCTCTTCAGCAAATTGGTCTCTGGCGCCACCTTACGTCCTATCAGAGAGCACGCAAGGCGTGACAAGTGACGTCACGTGTTTACAACTGCCAATAAACACGTGGCGCACTAAATCTGAAGCCGTCATTGGTCGAAATGACATTGATATGGGTGGGTACTCTGCCGTGAGGAGCCAATAGGGTCTGGCATGTAAATTCCGTTTGAAATTTTCCCGGGAAATCTGAGTTTCGCGGGAGGGTTCTTGAGCGCGTAAACCGTATCCCTTCATTCATCAGGCCGTTTCCTGAAGCCATTTCTAGACGGGGGAAACGAGAGTTGCGCTACTTTTTAATCCGTTGCATCTGCCTAAATGCACTTTCTGAGGGAAAAATACTTTTCAGAAATCGATAGTTCAGACACTCGTCTTTACTTTGGTCTGATTATTTTTGTAACCATTGCGGCGGATTAGCAGCTATACGAGCTCGAAAGTTCCGAGACAAGAAAGGGGTTACCCTGAATACGCAAGATGAGAAGAGGGACCTCCTCGGCTCAGGAAAAAGTGATTTTAGCAGGGGTTGGAGGCTCTTCTCTGGATAACAATATAATTTTAACAGCTCTCTCGGATCGTTTGAACCCCGGTCAATCAAACGCTACGTATATCCAAATAATAACCACACCACCGCCTTGCAACGTTACACAGACATCAAATGTGTGTTTACCCGAGCCTCAGATTAACAACATTTACACAACTCCACAACAAGCTGCAACAAACGCAGCAGGACCACGACCCGCTCTGGGAAGACCACCGGTAATAATCCACACAGCTTGCTCATACATTTAGCTTTGCTACGCTCAGCGACACAATGTTAGCTTGCTAACCTAGCCGAGCTTGTTGTTCAGGGCAGCTAACGTTAGCTACTTAGCCAGGGCATTCCCACGACTCAACCTAGCGAGGTGGCTAACTAAGTACCGCTAGCTAAGTTACCCAAGTGGGCTGGTTAAGTGTTTTCGTTGGCTGTGCGGACGCTAGTGACAAGTTTAAGTGAGTTTAGCGTTGACTGGAATGCAGACCTGTCATCTAATAGAGTGTTAGCAGACTTCATGGTGCTTTTGAGTCCGCTTCACCTTTGCAGCCAGATGGAAATATTGGTAAGAGATGAGTAACGTTAGCGCTGGCCTAGTGGCTGCTGTTGGTGTCTTAATTTGGGGGGTTGGGGGATGGTTTCCCTACCCGGTTCTTGGTATGCTATATGTTTGTTTTTAGCGTTTTAACGCTACGTGAGTAGTGAAACTTATAAAGGCACGATGTTATACGCAGATATAGCTACAATTCAGTCTGGGATCTGCTCGATAGATTTTCTCCCAGTCGTCTGTGAAGATGCAAGCCAACTTGGGTAAAGCTTTGAAAATATGCGTTAGCTATCAGAGCTAGTAGCACTATTGGTTATTAGAGAGCAACGTTAGTCGTTGTCGAGCTTGACCTTATTCTTTTAATCCGGCACAACTGTTTCTTGCCACTCTTTTGTAAATGAAGTAACGCTGTGGTGCCTTTCATGTCAAGTAAAGTGAAACCCGAGTTTGTTGCTTTAGTGCAGATTCTACGTTTCCTGTATTCTCAACATGCACAAACCACACATAACAGTTGAAGCTGCATTCAGGGTGTTGTTTTCTTGTCTTTCTCCTCCTGGTTATTCATCTTTTATGAACTCAACCAGTCTGCACATATCAGGCTGTGAGCCATGAGAAGGCTTTGGGGGTGAGGGGAGCTGCTTGCTGATATAAAATGGCTGACACTTTGACTGTCAACAGAGGACATTTTTTTTTTTTTTTTCATTCTCAGACTGGGGTTATGGTAAAATTTGAAGTAGTAAGTATGGGTTTAAAAATTATAATATGTTTTCCATTTCAGGTGAAAGTGGCTTCTGTTGTGCATGAGTTTTAGAGGGAAATGCAGAGCAGCAAGCTGGTGCATGGATTCTTGCAAAAGCACAGATTGGTGTTCACTAGGCTATAATTGAGATGGGTTATGGTCAAAAATATGATTTTTTTTTTTTTTTGCTTTAAGAAACAAAACATTTATTCGGGAATGTTTATGGGAAGAAGTTTAACATCTGCATTCCAAACTCAAATGTTCAACACATGGCATAAATGGGCTGAAACATGGTGACTGGTACGGATGAATCTGGAGGCCATGAAGATGCCTATGAAGCTTAAAAAAAAACAAAAAAAAAACCCCTTCTTAAAATAAAAGCTGATGTTGGAGCCATAACTTGCTGGATCATGTACATACAACAGACTCACTGTGGGTAACTGGACGTCAGACATTTTTGTGTGGGTTTGAGAATTAAGTTTTGGACTGAGAGCAGAACTACTTGATGTTTTGTTTAATTATTGGGGTGGGGGAGGGTTAAACGGTCTAATATGTATTGGGATTGGCGTTGGTGTGCAGTGGGACGTTCAAATCGTTGGTGTGACTCACTCTTGGGTTATTTGGGCTTGCCCTTTCCAATAAATTTGGAAGAAATGGAGTCACAGTGGCTGCTTCTGCCTTATGTTATCAAAGTTATGACAAAACTTCTTTCAATTCAGATTTGATGTTGCTGACCTTGCTGCGAAAACCTCAGGAACACTGAAGTATTCGGCGGAGAATGATCACATTTGGTGACTAAGAGCAGCCTGAAACTAGCAGTCACTCTGTCTGTTTGTGTACTTTTGGTTCTATACTGCGTTTTAGAGAAACTGGGCTTATGGAAAGGCTTTGGAGGTGACTGCCAAACAACCACATCTACCCTTAACTATCCCTTCTGCTCCCTCCTAGGCAAAAAGGCGATTGGCGCTCGATGATTCGGACCACCAGTACCAGACAGAACCAGCCAAAACTCCAAGAGGTAGAGGAGCCGCAGCATCAAATGGGGCACGGCTGAAGACACCCCGAAGTAAGAAGGTGGCTCTTGGGGAGCCCTCTGTCATCTTGTTTGTTCATTTCACTGCAGATTGTTTCAAGTTCATCCTGTCCAGGCTCCTGCCGAGCAGCACAGATGGGAACAGTGTAGTTACAGCTGTTTTTTTATGGTTATTCCAATTTGTTTTGTTTTTTTCCCCCTGAACTAAACAACATCATGAAGGTAAGATCCTTGGTTCACTCAGCTTTCCGTGAAGAAAAATCTCTCCAGTATTAAATCACTATATTAGTAGTGCTGATTAATCTGCTTCATCGATATATAAACAGTAGTATTGTGTATATAAACCATGGAGCTGAAATAAGAAAACTCTCAACATATTAAAAAAAGCAGGGAAGTGTTTCCTTTAAAGCTTATTGCTTCCAGGCTATTTTCAAACACAATAAGTAACTTTCTGTTTGCTCACTGTCTTATTTGGCCTGCAGTCTTTGAAAATGTAAAGAAGAACGGGGTGGGGCGAGAGATCTGCTGGCTTCTTTTATGTGAAATTAGTGATCTTGGCAGTGTAATATTGTGGGAGGGCACAACAGGTGACATGCTGTGGATCTCTGCTCTTAAACCCCTCGTCCCACCGAGATGAGGAATGAGATACTGTGTAAACAGAGCCTTTAAAAATAAAAGTTTAGCTGTAAATTGTGACCCGACAGAGGAATTAAAAAGTGATCTTTCCAAATTGGCCTGTAGCTCGTCTTCATGAGAATACCCCGGTGCTCGTCGCTGAGTCATTTCCCTTTCAGTATTTCCCTGGAAAAACTGTCTTCAGTTTTCCCAATATTAAGTGTTAATGAGCAATTCATACTGTAAATGTGGTCCAGTATGAAAATGCCACGCTTGTTTCCAACAATGACTTCAAAGTTGGCTCTGCGTCTTTGTGAATGAGTCACAACACAAAACCTAGTATGACCGGCCATCCATCCAGCAGGTAGCCGGTTTCTTCTGACACCCCTGCTGCTCTTGGACTCCTGTTGACTCTCTGACATATTGATGAAGCTGCGTTTAGCTTGGCCGTATGCTCTCATGTGAAACTGCATCTAGCGGTGACTGAGTTTGCATGTCTTAGTGAGAAACTGTCTTTCAAATTGCTTAAATGTCCTTTTTTTTTCTTCTTTTTTTTTTCTCTCTCTTCTTTCTACTTTTTGTCCACCATAGCACCCAAGTCTCCACCAGAGAAGACACGGTACGACACATCTTTGGGCCTGTTAACAAAGAAGTTTGTGGACCTTCTTGCTCAGTCTTCTGATGGTGTTTTGGACCTCAACCTTGCTGCTGAAACCTTGCAGGTAAATTGAGGAAGTGTCGCAAAAGATGCGCGGCTTTGTTTTCGGTGACCGTTTTAGCGACTGATAATCTACGCTGTTAAATCTGTACACGTGTTCCTCACTTGCAGGTACAGAAAAGGCGGTTGTATGATATCACCAATGTACTAGAAGGCATTCACCTCATCAAGAAGAAATCCAAGAACAACATTCAGTGGATGTAAGTGGTTATTCTCCCTCACGCTGTCATGCAAATGCTTGGTTTTGATTTAGTCTCACCTGAAGAATAGGACTCCGCATTTTTCTTTCGCCTCCATCTTTGCTCCTTTCTTTAGCTCAGCTGATGTTGTATGAGGATACCCAACAGTGTGACACTCACTCTACTTGAATCATTTTAGTTGTTCACTCACTCGGAGCTCGTAGGTTCATAACTGGGCCTGAGACACCTGTGTTTTCCAGTTTGGGGTGGCTTTTCATTTAAACAGATTTTGAGTTATGTTTGTGAGCTGTATGTACTGTTAGTTTTATTTTATATAAGGCTCTGTTGATTTTCCTCTCATGGCCTAAGATGTAGATCTCACATGTAGTCCCTGTCAGGCACTAAAGTCACTTAAAAGGTGCTTAAATGTGAGGTAGCTCATACGTACCGAAACCCAAATCCTGTGTTTACTTGAACAGAAATCACAACTTTTTTTGCACTGTTGAAGTTGATGTGCCAAATATTTGAAACTAAACACCAAACAGCTACTATTGAGCATCCTGAGGTGGTTCTAAACTGCTGTATTTCTTTCTCCACTGACTTTTCTTTTATTTACAGGGGCTGTAGTCTGTTGGAGGTCGAGGGGGCGCTGAGCCAGAGACAAAGACTGACAGCTGAAGTTTCTGCGCTGGCTGATGAAGAGCAGAGGCTCGAACAACTCATCCAGAGATGCTCCCTGGATATGAGACACATGAGCGAGTTGCCAGGCAACCAGAAATATCCTTTTGTTAGTTGAGATGGTGACTAAAATTTTAAGGTGCCTTCTAGTTCCCTGGCCTTCGAGTAAGTTTTCACAATTCATCCTAGTTCAACATAAATCTCGTAAAGACTTGGGGGCAGAATACACAGAGTAAGTCACTACAGGATTGCAAAGTTTTGCTGATAATCAACTAAAACTGTGCAGATTTCTGAGCAAACACCAAGTGAGTTCATTTCAGGAGTGTCCACTGCAGTTTTACCAAGAGCAGTGAAAATTAGAGAGTGAAAAACAACCTGATGAAGGCAACTAATTTTTACATGTCTCTGAAAGCAGTGTGGTTTTTCAGATCAGTGGGAGCAAGCTGACGGAGAATCCATATGTTCTGACGTGAGATTGAAGTCTTAGAAATTGCTCTCGACTAGGGCAGCCATTCGCTTCTTAAATGTTGCAGCTCCTGTAGAAAGTGGCTGTTTCATTACAAACAAGTTTGTCACAGGTGATGTGATCAAAAACGCCAAACATCACAAGCCTTAGCTGATTTGAATTTGGCAGATTCCCCAATAAAGGCGATTTCCTATAGTGCTATAACCCCTTAACTGTGATTTCATTTAAACGTGCGCAGAGTGCACAACATCAAGTCAAGGTCAGTTTCAAATTTTATGTGGAGAATTGTTGTTCATAGCGTGATCTGATTAGTTTTCAGTGTAGGAGTTCAGTTTTGAAGCCTGACGGCAGTGTGTCAGGTGAAGAGTGACACTGGAGCACCTTTTCCATTAGTACCTACTCAGGTCGGCTTGCCACGGTTTTCAGGATTTTCCATTAGGTGATAAGACCTGGTACCAGGTACTCTTTCTTTTTCTTTTTTTAAATACCTACTCTGCCGGCATTCCAAGCAACCTAAAAATGTGATGTCAACAGACTGCGCGCTACTGATTGGCTAGTTGGTGGTGTCACTCGATGAGTCATGAGTGTCTCCTTCACGAAAATCAGAACCGCCGTTTATTAAACCCAGCAATGAGGAAAACGGCAGCACAGAAACAACTCCGTGGTCCTGTGTCTGATTAAACGCTACAGACCGAGCAGCAGGTATGACAACGCCTTGACGTCCACCTTTGTTGTAGCGTTTGTCGCGCATGACGTTTATCCGCATTGCAATAGCGACCGCATGCCCATCCGGTGGTACTAGGTTGTAATGGAAAACGAGTTGAGGTGAGTTGTATCGCCACAAGACTTGCCTCGAGTCACATCGTGCTGATCTGAGTAGGTACTAATGGAAAACGCTCTTCAGTTTTTTCAGCGTTGTGCACTGTGACTTCATCTGCCATGACGATTCATCTCAGAGTGTATTGAAAACAGACTTTTTTTATTTTTGCCTCACACCAGCGCAGTGTTAACTCGCCAATAACCCACTCACCAGACTTGCTTCCCTGCAACTTTATCCACTTGCCTAAAATTAAAAAATCAAGTTGAATGACAACAATTCTGACAAGCTGGAGGACATCCAGAGCGGATCGCAGAGGCACAAATGCAAGTGAACATAATGGGGCTTCCACCGAAGGACCTAAAAACATCTGAAAATGGTCTCAGAGCTTTATGATCACGTCTCGTATAAACCTGGAGGCACTGTAAGACTTAATGTTACAAATAGGATGTGTAGAAGATCACACAATCATCAGAAGTTGATGTTCCTGTACATCATGCGTAAAAACATGGGTGGCTTTGTAAATTTCTGCATGACATTAGCTTGCAGCCAATTATTAAAATCACCAGGGGAAAAAAAAAAATGGATTACCTTGATCTATATGAGTTACAAAAGTTAATAGTCATGGTTTGCATGTGTGGACTGCTGAGTAAAGACGCGTCCTCAGATTTTGCACACTCGCAGAGAAACTCCTCCAAACACGTTGCGGTACAGCTAGTCACAAAAATAATTGTGCTCATGTCTTTCATTTGTAAAACTGTCAGTGTGAATTCTTTAAGTCTCAATAATCCTTTTATAATGCCAAAAGGGGGTTTACACAGGCACAGAATGGTGATATAGCTGTTTCTTAGTTTAAAAAAGAAAAGGTTCGGTCACATACGGGCCATTCCCTTCTCAAAAAGCTGTAAAATGCTTGCAATACTTCAAGAGCATGAAAAAGCCCTGGTCTTCCAGCTCTGCCTTTAGGAACAACTAGCTGTGTTTTACTTCTCCTCAAACAAACCATCTCTTTTCTAACATGTCACAGAATGCAGGTCATTTCTAACAGCACATGTTCTGTAGTGACGTCAGTGTTGCTATCTTGGATGCAGTTTTATTTCTTTAACCCTGTTGTTTCCACATATGCTTATGTAACATACCAAGATATCAAACAGGGGAGCCTCAGAGACCAGACGGTTATTGTTGTCAAAGCGCCCACAGACACCAAACTAGAAGTGCCGGACCCCGAGGAGGTTTGTATACATGCACAGAAACACACGCACCTGATTTGTCTTTGTTGTCAAACCTGTGCTTTTTGATCACTTGTCATATGACTTGGAGTTCTTTCACAGACAAGACTTCATATTGGTTAAGTTCACTTCTGACCTTAGTCAGATAAGTCAGTCAGTTTTAAGTGTAACTATACTGAAGTTTTTAGTAGCAGATTTCCACGGTTGCCAGTAGTGTATGTGTGTGTGTGTGTGTGGGGGGGTTTAAAACCCCTC